>PKRV01000781.1:163559-323691 GCA_003709505.1 Hyphantria cunea
TTCTAACTATAATATTATATATATATATATATATAATATTATAGTTAGAAGAGACTACATAAAATGTGAGACGGAGTGTACAAAGTGTATATATTGTTATATTAAGGGCATTATTCTGAGATGTTACTTGACCGTGTAACTTACGATTTATTAACTTATTTTTTTAACAACTATAAAGGAAGTCTCAGCGTCTAATTTAGTAAACCTCAACAAACAAGGCCGCTTTTATTCAAAACGCAACGTTTACAATATATACAATGTCATTTAGACAATACACATATTAACATATTTGTAGGTACATTATGTACTATAAGGTGTTCCCTTACAACCGTGCTGAATTCTCCAAGGTTAAAATAGGTACATCATTATAAACATGATTCGTCAATTTACATAAATTTTATACGTTCATGTATAATCTGTATATGATATAAGCATGTGTTACCGTGTTAAATTATATGATTTTATATATTATATTGCGTGTGACAGTATTTTTTGCATATTATAGGATTTTGCCATTTTATTTACCTTTGTTTCTATCTTCGTTGATGTAAAAGTTAATGGTAACGAACGAATAATACGGATGGACACAAATTCATTTTTATAAATAAAATATGTAAAATTAATATAGACAAGATTCACCATATTAGTAAATTAAATCAATATTAGTTAAGTAATTAAATTTTAACTAGTAAATATGTTACTATACTGTATATTTCTACTTCATATTTTACTATTGTCGAGTGATCATTGAATAATTCTGTTAAATTATTCCTGAGAACTTATTATTAAAAACTAACACTTCATACTTCGTAGCTGCCTTCATTAGCAACAGCCTATTAATATTCTACAACACAGGGAAATGTAATATAAATAGATGCGTGTACGTGTTCGCGCTGTCGAACGAGTGGCTGTGCAAGAACAACCACTATACAACTGATGAAAACAAAAACCCGTTTATAGAAACCCGTTTTTTTACTTTATTCTTGAATTAAATTGAGTAAATCAAACGTTTTTACACAATAGTATATACCTTCTGTATCTCAATACAATATATAAATGTTATACCTGCTTGCAAGCGGTATAAAGATAAAATATCATATAGGCATAGATATAGATATAAAATTAATAAAAAAAAACTGATAGAAGATCATAATTAAATAAATAGGTTTCTATCATTGTAACACAGAATACCCTTGTATGTTACAAGGAAATAGCACCATAATGTACAGAAAATAAATATGCATGTGTCATCTCGGTATTCAATACGAGGTTCACTTAAACGTTAATATATTATGATATTGCGCGTAAATGTATATACTTATGCATATAATAGGCAAAACGAATTCTATCATAATAAAAATAGGTAACAAAATTGATCGAAGAACGAGGAAGTCGTTGAAATAATTCCGTGGGCGGGGTTTTGTAGGAGCGAAACGGTCGTGCAACGCTGTGCCTCTAAGTAAGGCTGGTTGCATCTATACGATTGAGCGCTGATGTGTATATATATATGTATTTGTATTAAATGTGTCATATCGAAAGATATTTCTTTTAAAATTTTGAATGTTTAAGTCTCAATCCTATTAAACAATAATATAGTTTTTCTGTGTTTGTGGAGTTTATTGTGTTCTACTTCTATCCTCACTTATTAATTTATATTTAATCAACAACTCATAGTGGCCAACTGCTGGACTTAGGTATCCTCCTAGGTGAGGGTTAAGGTCATACGACCCCACGCTGGCCCAGTGCTTGTTGTGGACTGGCAACATAACGTTGTGGCTAGGTCTCATCTTGCCCTTGGATGTTTTTAAGCCGCCCAAAGGTCTTTCAACTAAGTTTTACGTTATCGTGTGATACAACCAGAACCAACTGCTTAATGTGACCTCCGAATACCAGACACGTTCTTAGTATCGTGTTACCCATCCAGGTACTAACGCCGTCTCTGCTTACACTCGGTGATTGTTCGTAATCACCGAGTGCTACAACTGGTGGTGCAACTGGGCTATGAGTGCTGATTATTTTAAAAAGTTACATTGTTTAGTAGACTACAGTTATAATCTTTGCATAACGAATAATATTTGCAAATTTTACGAGTAGTTTCAACACAAATATATTACAAAAAAGTTTCAGAAAAAAATAGAAATAAGTAGTTTAACGATCAAAAATATACTAAAAGACAACGATAGGCGTTTTGATTGTCAGCATAAAAGTTTAAAAACAAGTATCGTTCCGCCTAATCTTACAGCGTGCGGTCGGCCTTCGGCGGCGCATACGACCGCGGGTCCAAGGCTAACCGTATTTTGTTCCGTGGTTCGTGAGTAATGACGTAATAGACGTAAGTACTCTGGCTCTATCTATAGTGCGACCGGCAGATACAACGCCTGGCCTATATCGACACTTAGTAAAACTCTTTGTTGATAAAGGGCATTATATAACCACGTACATACAAGTAAATTTATAAAATCTTTTGAAATTTTAATTTAATAAGACGTTTTGAAACCCATAGATCCGGTTGGTTTCTGTGTTGTATGAAATATCTGTGAAACATTACCTCTGAGATATCGGCCGTTAATCTAAAAATATAGTAATTTACTCAACTCTCGGCGATGTAATAAACTGCTGAAAATAGAGAAGAATAGTAACAATAGCTTGTTAGAAATGTACACTACTCACCGAGTTTAGTAATGGTATATTGATGATGTAGGTAGTGACGCCATCTATGAAAATAGTAGTGAACTAGCTAGGTACATACCTAGCTAGTTCACGATTTATCATTTTAGATGACGATGTAGAAGGACAGAACATGTGTGTTTTGTTATTTTCGAAGAGACCAAGTCTCTATTTTTCAAGGTTATAAAGGTTTTATGTAAACTACCCAAGATTTCTAGTTAATTGCATTGCTTTAATACCTTTTCCGGTTTTTCAAACGAATTTACTTTCGACCTATTTTCTTATATCATAATTTTCGTCGTAGCAACAATTATATTTGATTGTTTGACGATGTAATATATAAAATGCATAATCTAATAACATTGAGAGATATTTAAACACACAATGATGTTATAAAAACAAAAAACAAATAAAAATACATAAATAAAATACGAAAAAAAAGTGACCACGAAAAACAAAACGGTCCACTGGTCAGATTCTACAAATGAAAAATGAATGAACGAAATAAATTCTCTATACAAAACACGCGTAACTCAAGTCGTTCCCCTCTCGTACGCTTCGTGGAATTGCTCTGGGACCATTTACCTTGACTTTTGTTTATTGTTTATTGCATCGCGTGGGCCGTATTCGTATCTTTAATATATTCAAATATATAAAAATAGACAATAGGGTCAACAGGATTAGCCACGCTGTGCGTTAAAACGGTCTTTTACTATGGTGATTTGCAGACACGATGGATTCGTTATTCAATCTATACAAATAAATAAAATTGAAGTTTCTGATAGCAATTTCAAATTAACACCTTTTTATGAAATGCTTGTGAAAGTGTAAATGGCACATTTCATTAATAATCAATTAATTTTTAGAATCAAAATAGGGTTGTCGAAATCAAATTATACCCATAAATAAAGCAGTGAGCAATATGCCAAAACAACCAAAACCGTCCGGTACATATAGTCAATTAATAATTACACAAGATACTATCTTATTTATATGTTTATTCTATTTAGTGCTTTGACTGCCTCGGTGGCGCAGTGGTAGCGTACGCGACTGCTGTCCATAAGGTCTCGGGTTCGAATCCTGGGTCGGACCAAATGTTTGCATGATCTGCAAATATTTGTTTCGGAGTTTGGGTGTTCTCTATGTATAATATGTATGTATTTACAAAAAAAAATGTATTTATGTATTCATATCAGTTGTCTAGTACCCATAATACAAGCTCTGCTTAGTTTGGGATTAGGTGGCGTTGTGTGTTAGATGTTCGAAATATTTATTATTTATTATTATTATATTATAGTATGTACTCTTGTTCAGATTGTGGATATTAAACAGCAAATGTTAATTTTGATCATCTCCTCATAGCTTTTATTTCAATCTTATTCGATTTAAATATCGCCACTGAATTTTTCCTTTTCGTAGTCGAATAAATTAATTTGTGACCTTGATTTAATGGACATTGTAAACTTTATATCGTTGCTTATTGGTTGTTTTTTTTTTCTTTCCAGGTCGCCAATTCAAAGCTCACAAGGTGATACTAGCCGCATGCAGTAAACACTTCCAGGAACTGTTTGACACAGCACCACCCAGTCATGCGGGTGCTTGCTACGTTATCCTGGAAGCCACTACGGCCGACAACATGCAGGCACTCCTTGAATTCATGTATAAAGGAGAGGTCCATGTCAGCCAGGATGCGCTCTCCAGCTTCCTCAAGAGCGGAGAAAATTTGCAGGTGTGTAATTGATGTCAGTAAAGTTTCTATAACTATATGTATATGTGAGAAAGAGAGTAAACAAACTAAATAAAATACTGTTCGGAGTCAAGTCACGTCCGCGAGATTTTGGACTTTGCTATCACCATGTCAAATTTTTAATGCCTTTGCCTGTATCTGTACCTTGACACCATAGTACATTCTAATGTTACAATAACATAATTTACCCATAATATTTGTTTGTTGTTTAGCAATTGCTTTTTCATGTGATAATCATCGTTATGGCAATAATACAAAAAAACCTTACAGGTACGATATTGTACGTTTAGAAAACAAAACTAGAAAACATTTTAGAATAGCGACGAAAACATCTGTATTTTTATGTTACTACTTACGTCAATATCACAATGTATTCAGGTGTTCTCACAGTGGAATATTTTAAATCATAATATATATCGACATAATTTGTATCATTACAGGTCAAAGGCCTGTCGATGGAAATGTCGCAAGATGCATGGGTGAAGCAGCAGACCCAGCAGAGTTCCGGAGACCGTCACCAGACTCGTATAAAGACTAGTCCGGTATCAGGATCAGGCAACTGCGAGGTTCAGGAATCGGTGCCGCCGCAGCCACACACAGCATCCTTCACTCCGATAATGCCTCAGTATGGGATGCCGATCCATGGCAGCGGCAGCATGGGGCGGTATGCTCCACCAGCTCACTTACCAATGCATGCCGGGTCGCACCGCAGACCAGCGCCACCGAAGCCATCTCCATCTCCAAGTCCACATGCTAGGAATTATAGGTATGATTATTTGATAGAAAAACTTTTCTAGTCCTCTTTTTCCAGATTTCTCGTTGATGTAAAATAGATTGCTTCCACTGCATTAATCTTTCCTATCAAAAGCTATATATAGACTCATCAACTAACCGACGCAACTTCATCTGCGACGTTAACTAGCCTATGTTAGGCACACCAGAAACATATTGAAAAAAAAACGTGAAAATCGGTTAGTTTCGGAGTTCATCGTGAGGAACGTAACCCAATTATATTTAAAATATTTATGTCCAAAGCCTGTACAAAATAAAATGCGACTATTCTACAGTAGCAAAAACAAAAATTTTGTTCTTAAGACAGTGAAATGGACCCAAAAGGACAATGGTTTATATGCTCTGAAAGTATAAAATATTTGTCACATACATTTTTGGATAGTTTCACGAAAAATGCATCGTGGCAAGCTAACTAGCTACATTCTGCTTTTTGATTTATAAAATATGATAATAATAGAAAACACCTTAGTAATTTTTTTGTCGTGTGATGACGGACTAAGAATACGGAGTTTCACTACCCCTATTCATCCCATGGGCGTCTTAAGAGGCGACTAAGGGAGATAAACTACCCAGGACAATATTATGCAGCCAGTAGGAAAACTTTTAACATACCCTATACTGGTCTGGCACATATTTGGCTAAAACCTCTTTTCTAAAGAGAGGCCTATATCCAGCAGTGGACTGTTAAAGGTTGATGATGACGATGATGATTTTTTTACTTTCTACAGTATGATTAAAATTAAATTGCTTCAAGATTGTTAGACGAAAACAATCATCCACTATTTCGTTATAGCTTTAGTGGTATAATCATCATCAATCATAGACCTCTCCTAAGAAAGAAGGTTTTGGCCAGCTATAATAGTGATATAACTTGACTTTATTATGAGTTTTGTGATGTAAATACAAACATTTAATGTTATCTAAATGAGTGAAAGTGCGAGTTCTGACTATATTCTAATTTACATTGATGATATTACAACAACATACTAAAAAGTACAAACCAAAATTGTTCAATGCATTTAGAACAATAAATTCTTGAAAAAATGGACACCTAGCGAGCCATGAGAGAGGGAACTAAAAGAGCCATGGATGGAATAGATAAACCAGCCAAAATTCACTGTTGGACATAGAGCTCCTCCAACAAGGTTCACGCCACCGACCGCTTTTGTGCTACCTGCTTATAGTAACTTAGTATGATAGAAATAAAATGATTCTTAACACAAATTGTATAATTTCAGGCAAAGCTCGTCCTCATCGCATTGCGGCAGCGTTGCTGATGAACCGGACACCCGTTCCTCACCAGGTGTCGGTACCGGCGGCACTCGTTATGAGGAGAATCCACCGGACTGTACATCTACTCTCGGCAACCCGACCAAGAACAACGGATATGAACGCAGCGCATCTGCTAATGATGAAATGATGGAACGCCTTTCTAATGACCAAGGAGCTGAAGGTGAGAACACGATAGTACCTACTGTCTTATAGACGCATGGTTGTGATTGCTGTTATTTTTTAATAATTAAAAAAATGTTTTTTTGATAGCCCGACAAATCTTGTTTTTTTTCTATGCCTGATGAAAAGCATGAGCAGAATCAAAAAGTGATGGTTACTACCATACACATTGTGATTGCAAATAATGTAGAATGCGCAATAACGCATTTTGGTAACTGGAAATTATGAATCGACACAGGCAGGCAGTGGATCTTGGCAATACAGTACATCTGGCGTCTTTTTGTGTCGATCTATGATTTTTATCTGTAGCTTCAGTTTAACGTTAATAAATATCTCTTAGTTTCTTAATTGAATAAATGATTTTGAATTTGAATTTGAAACACTGGCGGCCCATTGAGATGTGTATGTGAATGGTGTAATTTTGGTTTGTGGGTTTTCTGTGACATATTACCGGCCTATTTGTGCTGAAATCAGCCTGACTTTACCTTGACCGTGTCGCGAAATACTATATTAGCATACATGAAATTGTTATAAAGGTCACTCAGACTTAGATCAACAATTTGTTGATCACACAAATTGTTGTCCGTTCGAAAACGGCGTGGTAGCCATATTACCCATCCGTGTTGTAGTTAGAAAATATTGTATTGTGTTAACGCTTTTATTGCAATTGATCACTAAGTACAAAATCGTTTGTGATATTAATAGTTTTGTTTATATCTAAGTAGGTATTTTAGCCTCTATTCAATATAGTGTGTTATAGTTTGTAGTAAAAGTTTTATAGTAAAAGTTGTTTTTGTTGTTTAATATGCCTGAATTCAAATATTTATTTTTGTTATTTTCAGTATGCGCGTTTGGTTTGAATAATTTTTAGGTGTAATGAAATTAATGAATGTACGTGTTTCATATTTGTGTTGATTTTTTATATAAATCATATCTCATCAAATTCACGTAAAATTTATAGTTCCATTCGTTCATATTGCCGCTGTTTTTGTGATATTTTGATTCATAGATCATAGCCCATTTAAAAGTACAATTATCTATTTACTATCAAAATAACGTCCAAGTTCAAAATTATCTCTAACGATCAAATTACTCCAACATTCTTCTAATTTACTCTAACATATTATTTTTATTACTGTATTATAATAACTACGCACTCATTAATTCCCTAATAATAAATTGAACACAGTGATTCACGTTTTTCCAGATTTACGGATAAAAAATGAGAACGACTACCAACCCCCGGTGTACAACAATTCGCCACCGCCAGCGACGTCGCTCCCGAACGCTAACTACCATGATAAGACGATGGAGACGTCGCCCGTGCCACCGAAACCCAGCCCTGACATCTGGCCCGCTAAGCTGATCACTAGCAAGTCTGGCGGAATCGCTACTGCTGACGGTAAGGGTACTTTTCCATCTATTTCATATTTTATCATAAATTTTGCATCATCTTAAAATAATACGGTATGGTCTTTAATATATATAGAAGTATAAATAAAGTTAACGTTTTCGGTTTTTACGGGAAACAATCAGACGTATCACCAGATAGTAAGCTATTACTGCCTCCTATGGACACCCGCAAAATCTGTAGCGTCACAATCAAATGTAGCTTTTTTAATTTTCTATTTCTTACATAATAATATACATAGTTCTGTCGTTTATATGAACATTACATAGACAGACCTGAAAGTCCAATAAAAAAAACATTAGGTAAAAAGCCAAAAATATAATGATAATGTGCAAGAATTTTATTTGTATTTATTTTTATGACGTGGTTAAACACGTGAATATTTATTTTTTAGTAACTTACAAAAATTAATTACAGGTAAAAAGCTAAAATGTCCATACTGCGAGAGACTTTACGGATACGAGACGAACCTGCGCGCGCACATTCGGCAGCGGCATCAAGGAATTCGCGTGCCGTGCCCTCATTGCTCCCGCACGTTCACACGCAACAACACAGTACGTCGCCACATTGCGCGTGAGCATCGCCACCAGGTGACGCCACAACTCCCCCAAGGCACCCTTCATAACCACACGCAGTAAAAAATTCACTCCTCACACTTTGCTCTAGATGTTTTCAACCAAACTACCTCTGTTTGTTGGATCGGCCCAGCGACCGTCTAATCTACCTCTGAACGTATCACGAAGATGGCTATCGATTGGATCAATGAGACGGACTAGCTAATATCTATTACGGTCGCTCGGGCCGTCTCCTTGTGTATAACACGTACAATAATATACCTCGTCAATGCATATTATATAATCAATATCTACCTCAGAATTTGATCTTAAGATTTGTAAGGTTTTTGAAAATTGTGCGATAATTGTTACTTAATTTAATAATCATGTGTGACTATGAATGGTTGCTCAGTACTCGTCTCTGCCTGGTACCGTGTTTTAAAAATATTGTACCCATTATTGCACCCTCACTGCGTTGAAGTACCTTAATTATTTTTGCAAACTTTACTAATATGTCCAGTTGACTGTGAGATGAAGTTACCTTTTATAGACGTTTTATTTTGTGCTCTCGGTCGAGTTATGACATAGCTTATATTATAATACCTGAGCTAGGGAATCTTAGAAATGATGTTGAGACTGATGGTCATAGGCTAAGTGTATGTAAATAATAGGAGAATGTTGTAAATTGCCTTGGCCTAGGTTGAAACACGTATTTTGGCAAACTGTGGCAAAACTACCTCTGTTGTACAAATTTTTTATTTTTATTTTCTTATTGATTACACAAACAATGACAATAGACTTTATGATACAGTTTAGTTACGCATTCAACATATCTGTGATACAATACAAACAGGCTGTTTTTATTTTTATACCTACTTTACCACAATTGCCACTGTCGATAAGAATTCAAATAGAAATGTGCGAAAAAGTAAAGTTACAGCAGGTTTATACTGTACAGTGAATGAGGAACAGTTTAAGTTTTGTACAAAGTACAATTTTTTGCCCTAGATACATAAGTAGTTAGGTAAAAATCATGTTATTAAATGCATGTAAGGTTCGAAGCATGAATGTGTTTACAAATCCATCATTGTCGTTCGTAACAGGCTCGCCTGAACGGATGTTACTATTGAGACCAAATAATTATATGTTTCTGAGCGATGGTGTCGATTTTAACATTCCGTTATATAAAGTTTTTATTTTCGTCGTAGTGCATTTATATGAAGGCCACTTACTACTTTTATATTCCTAGTCATTTCAAGTGCAACCAGTTGAGATTTTTTTTTGAAGAAAATAATTATATAAATATAAATGTAGAGCTGTCTGTCGGTGCCATTGTATTATATTTTGTTGAGTTGGCATTGATAGCGCTCAAGTGTAATACTTCATATATGTATACGTTCAGCTGCAATAAATGGTTTTAGTTTCATAAAGCAGATGGTACAGTGCCAAATATCCTCAATTTTAAGTTCATATCGTATTATTTACTATATTATTTTTGTTAAGTGTGAATGTAGCGACTGTGTGTTATATTCCTGATATTTAGGAATAAGTTGCATTCATATTTATTATTATATTTATATTTTAGGATACACGTCTTATTGCATATATTTATGACGAATATAATTTACTAAGGCTCAGTGACTTTTAAATATTTAGTTTCTGTTATTATTACCATTTGTAAGACAGCGTTTTAGTTCTCTTTCAATGGTTACCTCGTTTTTTTTTTATTATGAAATGCAAAAATATGTTGAGTTCTATTCAAATATTAGTATCATAAAAAAGTTTCATAATATTTTTTTGAAATACGCAAACTTTGTGTTCTCAAAATTATGTAAGTTGACCTTCAGAACTTTCAAAGTGAAAAAATATCCTTCAGTGAAAGCAAACGCACCGGAACTGCAACGATATAATATGTGAATAGAATTAAAACTAACGAATAGTATCAATAGACCGAATAGAAGCTAATTAACAGTAAACTATCTGAATATATTTTCAGATTCGAATCGACAGGCTATTTTAAACTCTATACTTAAATTGATATTTTTACTAAAATCTCTTTTACTGAACTTGTAGGGAATTTTCATAAACATGTAAGCTTAAAGGTAAATCTGTATTGATTTCATATAAGTCATCAAGAGATGGATCATGGAAGGGTAATTAAAAGTGGTAAGAGTTCACAGGCGTTGCTTTTTAATAAATCTTAAATTTTATAGCATGGGAGTTGAGAAAGGTAAGGAATTTATTTCATGCGAATGGCAGACGGATTAACGTATATATTTTTTCAGGAGGGCATTAGGGACGAAATATTTTATTTACAGAAGTTATGAACAAAATTAATACATATTTTAATAATTGCTTGACAGATGAAAATATTTTTCAAAATTATCGCACACTATAGTTTATTTAGTCTGTGACCTCTCGTGGAGTTGTAGGGTGGTATATCATAATCGATTTAGTTTAGATTGTATACGCGCGACGCTGTTTCGCAGTGTCTCCGTGAAAGCATGCTTGTTTTAAGACAATGATCTAAGTAATTACTCTATTGCGTAGAACATCTTTGAACGCAGTGCCTTCAGCAATGTCTAGATGGAAACGGTCTCCACGAAAATTATGAGGAACTTTGTTCTACTATATTTTACGTTACGTTGATCGATTTTTTTGTAATTGTTGTATAGAAAATATTTCAATTACGGCATTTTTTTTTGGTAAGTGTATTATTGTTAAGAAAATGTTTTCGCTATTTCGATTGCAAATTGTTAACATTACGTTTTATTATTATTGAGGAAATTGTTCTATTTTTATCTTTTCGTTTTTTTTTCCTCTTATGAATTCAAAATTCATAGTTGTGATTTCTTTTGACATTTAATGTTTTTTGTGATACGTAAAAAAGAATTGCATTAATGCATCACGTTTTTTTAGCTTTTTTTGGTTAAGAAGATGAAGGATTTGAGTATGTCTATGGACGGTTGCTAATATTAGCAGTGGGCACATAGGGCTCGTTATATTTGAAATCAATATTTCGGTTTGCATCTTTCTGAATTTTATAGGGTACATAGATTACAGTAATAAGATTGCGTCAATTTTCTGATTCTGTGAAACGTTCGTATTGTTTAATAAAGTTTTGTTTGTAACTACACCTGCTAATGAATTTAAGTTAATTGATGATTGTAAAAAAATCAGTATGCATACGGGATGAGGATAACACGTCTAAATTAAGTTGTCGCATTGTTAAAGCTAATTAGTGGGCAAATTATTAGAGGTCCCTAATAGTTGTAATATTATAATTGATGTGATAGGAACATTCACATTTAGTCGGTGTATTGCAATCCCTTTTCATTGGACTTGGCCGATCTCCCCAATATTTGTGGCTGTAATTCTCGTAAGAAGGAATGGTCTTGCAACGGTGTGTCGTGAAGATCTCATCAAGTGTTTACTGGTAGTTGGTAACGTTTGTGAGATTTATACGACATTAGTAATAGAATGGATCCTACAATATGCCATACAATAGCTTCTAGCGAGTCAAAATATTTGTTTTTTAAGTCATAACAATTGAGTGTAATATTTTATTAGCTCGCAGAGGCACTGTTGTTGGATCAAATTTTGCATTTAAGTTAAGCACATTACTTGGTTCCGATTTGTGTTATGTTTTTAAGGTTTTAAAAATAAGGTTTCGATTTAGTTTTTTTTCTCTTTTTGTGTACATAAATCGCGAGATGTCGTGATGGTAAAGCCAAAGATTGTTACGGGTATGGTGACCCTCTGCCGTCACATGGACTATGTGGCGATCTTACATTCAGGCTTTTTCGTCTCGAGAGGGAACTATACTGAAAAAGTAACAGTTGCTGTATAAAAATCAAGTGTTTTGAATGTAACTTCCTACATAGTCTTATTTAGTGTAATGTACGTTTATCTACCTCCAGGATTGTAACTTAGTTCGTAAGTAAGCTTTTAAGTAGATTTTTTATATGAATGAAAGAATATAAAATCTTTAGTATGTAAGAGTAATAAGAAAAATGAAAAAAATATAAAAATAAATTTAAAGTACAAATATGCTACCTCAGGATTCAATTTAGTCATTTTAAAAAAATATATAATAAATGTCAAGCAGATGTATTTTGTGATGTCTAATAAATATTATTAAATACGTGACAAATATTTCTAAGTACTTGTTCGGTGATGAGTGCTTGAAATTGCATTTTAAATTTTATCGAGAATAGTCGTATAACATGTAAATACAGAAGATTAATTCAGTGAAATAAAGTGACATGAATACATAGCTAGTGAGCACGTTTATTTGAATCTCTGCAAGGTAGTCAGTGCTTTCAACTCAGTGTGTTATGCTCAAAAGAGGATTATACATCGATGTCTGTGTTTAGCGGCTCTGGGTTGGCGGTCTAATTTAGCGTTAAGTGTTAATTAGGTTAGTTGTAATAATCTCATTGATGTACCTCACTTGTAAGCACAACATTATCGGGGGATCGGCCATCAGTCACGTCAACGTAATCTATTTGTACCTTCCTGCACTCTCCGGAGTATAAATTTTTATTCATAATTTTTATTATTATTAATTTTTCCCAGTTACTTTTTTTGTGTTTCATAGATGTTACTATGTTTTAAGGAGATAAAAGAAAAATGGAGAAATTATTGTTTGTTAGGTTTCTGCAAATTAAAAAAAAATGTAACAAAATATATTTTTTTTGTTTTTATTTTATTTTCCTTTTACTTTGCTTTTTGGTTTCCTTATATTTTTTCTTCGACAAGTTACACCCGTCCATCGTGTTTAATGTTTATTGTAATTTAAGTACATTGTTTAAGGAATTGACATTTAAGTACCTAATATTCATAAAATAGTTGCACTTAACTGAACAGGAAATATTTAAGTAATCATTGGATGTTTTTATATTTTAAGAGTGCACTTAAATTGAGTCGATCATACGAATTTGATAATGATTAAAATTTAATGTTCTCTCGCGTTTAATGTTATGTAAGAAGTAAGATTATGCTCACTCCATCACTAGATAAATTTCACGAATACTCGGACTGACCTGAATCGGTAAAAGATTTTCGATGCGATAGCATGTAATAAGAGAGCGCGTTTGATCATGGCGTATATCATCTTTATCACTTTTCGTAATAAGTACTGGTTTTAAATGTATCATCACTATTCAATACTAATTTGGATGTTTCGAAGGCAGCATAGTCATCCATGACTGTATATATAGAACATTATATTTCATTAAAATTATACTCGAATGTCTTTTCAATCTCGTTAAGTTCTGATGAGGTAAGTCTCGGTGTCACATAAATATGTTATCGGTGTCATCCTTGTGTAAGTGTACGAGATGTAATTCTTATTAATACGCAATTAAATTTAAAAAATATTAAAAAGCAACGAGCACTATTGTCTGCAACAACTAAAGTACAAATTTCTGTAGTCTTATAATTACTGCCAGTACAAATTAATTATCGGAATAAAATGGTATCCGTTTTTTAAGTAAATGTTGCCAAAATTGCATTTTTTGGGCATCAGTAAAATAAATTAGCGTAGGTTATTTCGTGGAGAGTACAAAACGGATAATATAGCAGAACTGTACAGCAGCCCGCAAATGATGAATGAAGTGTGGGCGACCCGTGGTTTTGCCTCATTTAGTACTGTTTGTGTCATTCAGTTGCATTTTTGTCATTCGAAAGCGAGGGTATTCAATAAGGCCAAGATCTAAGTAAGTGGTCAAATAGAACGATAAAAAACGGTGACTTATCGATTGTAAACCAGCATGGTTGTAAAACTAAGTAGGATTTTGTACGTAGTGTAATGCTTAATGAAAAAAAAAAATGGTCGTCGGTTCGGTGGTCTATGTCTGTAATGGAAAAGTGATTGTCTGTGATTTTTTTAAGCGACTTTTTTATATATATGGAAGAATATATAATTCTTTAACAGTAAGAATAGCACTACTTGTGATTTTTACATTAGATATTTATTAGTTGACTTCATTTTTTTGTACTATATTATAGGGTAATGTAGCGATTGGTGTAGTAAGAAAGTGCGGGTTGAATGTACATAATATACATACTGTATAAATAAATCTATAGGTATATGACAAACATTCTCATAGTAGGACATTGCAAAGTGAATAGTCACTTGTAACTCATCTGAACGTGACCTACGAGTTTGTGATCCCCTACTATGAATACTGTGCAAGTCTCTGATGTCGAATAAAGTTTGGCAAATGGTAAGACCACATGCGATGCTTGTTTGTTTCAGAGTCGCGGGTTTATCAAAAGGGCCGTTTCAAAGGCCATATACGAATTAATTACTGCTATGATGAAGGACCCGCGACTCTTTCTGGTATTAATTAGTAAATTAATTTGTGCGTTAATGTCGACGGTAATTAATTACCGAGTTCTAGCGAATTTTTTAGTGTGGTGTATTTTGTTATTTATGTGGTAAACGTAGTAGTTAACTGTTATGTTTGCTTCGGGTAATACGAACCTAGGATTGCTGAAGAATTCATCATTTTCAATAATTTTTAAATATATCATAGCAAATCATTTTATGAATGTTGATTACGATAAACCTATGATGCAAGTATTTAAAAATGATCTTGTCTTATTAAGGAACTCATTTATAATGTAATGAGGAACTATGAGAGGAATAAATATAAGATAATGTGTTATTTCTTGTTTGGTATTTTAAACATCAATTTCATTTGCATATTCTTGCATTTTAACACTCAATAAATATAAAAACAAAACGTATGCTCAATGTATCTTGAAAGATAATTAAACGTAGTCTTACTGAAAAAATATCAATCAAACACGTAGTTATCAAAAGCATCTCTATATGGCGACTCGTCACATTTGGAGCATTTTTTACACTGATAAATATTAACACAAATTTCTGTAGCATATTTAAATACTACACCTTGAGCTTAACGTCTCCGATTTCCATACAAACAAGAATTATTTGCAAGCATAGGTGTCGGAAATTCAATAAACCTTAGTCGTTAGAATACTCACTTTGTGACCTCCTGGCTTAGAGGTTCGTTTTCATATTTCTTTAGTTTTGATCATATTATTAAAACCATTCTATAGAATGCTATGTTTTGATCTAACAGTCTCATAATTCTTCAGCTTTCTAGTTCTGAATGTAAATAATTTTACTTTCAATTACATGTGCTTACTGAATTCTAAGTAACACAAAAATCACTAAAATGAAGTCCTCTTATGGTTTACGTTACAAAATACTCAGGAATTATTTTTATATTTGTCACCACACAAAATTTATTTAATGACCTTAAATATATTGCTTAATTCTCTCTTCTAATGGTTATTAACTATCTTTCACTATTTAAAATATCTAATATAACATTTAAATATATAGGTTATCGTTTTATTTTGATGAATCTGTGATTTTACACAACAAGCAATAGTTCGACGATCAGTAAAATATAAGGAAACCTGTAGGCGTTGTGGTCGAAGCGTCAAAGTTTTATATTAATAACCGGCACATGTAACTGATAGTAAATAAAAATAATTGATAGAATGTCCACCTGGAAAAGTAGCTACACAAATGAACAATATTCAATATATATTTGATACACTACTTTATGGTAGTGTATCAAATATATCTCCGTAAAGAAAGAAAAATTGCTTTTTCTTCCGGTGAACTAAGTGTACGAAGCGGGCTATAGGATTTAATACAGGTATTATATTTGTCCATTTGTGCACTAATTATGAAATTGCGTATAATAGTTATTAAAATAATAAACAGATTCCACGACACAATATCCTACATACAATCTGATATAGGTCTAGATATTATATTGATAAAAAATTTGTTCCATTGTGGAATTCTTAAATTAATAAAAAAATGTTGCTAAAATTATAGTTTGTGTTTTTTATTTTAGTATAGAGGTCCTTTTTTAATTTTAAGAATAAAGTAATGAATTCAGCCCTAACTTCTCTGGGTATTAAACCTAATTCCAAATGGTTGAACAGTGATCTTTGGACAGCATAGTTATATTAGAGCCTGTTTCACCACTTGCTGATAAATTGCCTGATTTTGTTTTTACAAGTCATGTATAGAGACATATAATATGTCAAATATACCTACATATATTTATCGCTAACTTTTATCTGTTAACTATTAAGTAAATCTAAAATTTTAAGCTAATTTGAAATTTATCAAAAACGATTGAAACTGGTTCTTAGTCTGGTATAAGTCAATGTCTGAAAAATTACTATATTCATTTTAGATTGGCTGGAGTCTTTTATGTCCATATACCTGAATAAAATGAACTCTCCTTGTATTTATAATTGACTTTAGTAGGGACAAAGGGAAAATGTATAATTAGGGTAAAGGGAACGGATGGAAAGAGTTTACTAGGGGTGTTAGGGGAACGAGGCTGCAGTAGTTGACAAGGTTGGGGCGTGTACCCGTGTTTTTGCACTTTAAAATTAATTGAAGTAGTAATTGAGGAAAAAGCAAACTCCAATCTTGTAGGAAATTGTATATTCAACTTTGGTAACAGTTATACCACTTTATTGAATCCTTCGGCATTAGATGAAAAGAAGGCTACTAGTAAAGGTAGTAGAGCCACGCCACGATAGCCACGATTTAAGCACCAGTGATGTCTTTACCTATAGTGCAGGGTTTGCGATTCACAAGGACGCAGCAGTATAAGAAGCACCGGCAGCGGCACTAAATGAATCTGACTGAAGAGCGCTATGCTTACTAAAGGGCGCTAGACTAAAGATTGTACCCGGGCGCTTTACTAGCTAGAGACCTCTCTGTCACACGAATGAATCGGCTCGATCGGAACGGTATTATTACTCATAAAAAATCAATTTAAAATGACAGCATCCTGTTCTGTTGGTGAGTTTGAGACTGGAGGCCCACTCAGGAGCATCTCAATTAGCCGCCATAGTATGGGTCATCGTGCTTCATTGTTGAATTACCTATATTTGCAATAAGTATGGCGAATCTTGGATTCTGTTTATGCTTTCCATCAACCAGAGTTGAGACACTTTGACAGGCTCATCTACAAAAAAAGAATGAACTTGACGCCCGCTCCCACCCCGGTTCACCTTCTCATTCTACCTTCGCAGCCTTAGGACCCAATTAAGTAGCTTATCGATAACTATTGTATGTAAATAAATCTGTATAGTATAAAGTTTAGGCCTTAATTACGTTCGGTTCGAAGTCGATAAATGTCAGCAACGATTGCCATTTGTTAATCTGATATTGAGATCATTTAAGATTAATTTTTCAACACTTAGACCGGGCGTTGTAATAACTATATTAACATATAAATTAAAGACAGATAAAAATAAGTCTGCTTTGTACTTATTTTGATTACATTATTGTGTTCACCATTTGGCTATACCAAATAGATTCCTCTAAAAACAGATATAAGAGCCCTTCGATTGGTTTTGCTTACGTTCGTACGTACGTTACGTACGGTATATCCATATTAGGATAGGATTCAAAGTCTCAATTCTTTGCAAACAAGATATACATATACTATTAGATTTAATATTATATCAGTAGCAGCACCACTAAAAAAATCTACTTGAATATCCGTATTCCTAAAAATTAGCTATGTAAGTTGTCTTACAAATGCATGTGCACAAGAAAATACAAATGTTATTGTTGTAAGGCAGACTAAAAACATTTATTTTTATTTATTATTGTAATGAATATTTTATTAAAAATCTAATAAAGGCAACTATCTATTATATCAAAGCAAAACATATGGACAGTTGGTCACATTATTGTAGGTATCTAGTTTACACGCTACATTTCAAGGCTATAAAGAAATATGTCGCGGAACCTAGTGAAATGAATACTAGGGAAGTATCAACAGGCGGAAGATTGAATTTATAGTCATGTATTAAATAACAATTAAAATCATACATATCACCATGAAAGTAATACCAAATAAGAAAATAAAATATACTGTTGGATAATTTAAACACCCATGAGAAGGGGAACCAGCCCTTTGTAAAATACAGATTGGGAAAATAAGACTTCATTTTGTTGCTCCCATAACATTTTTAACCGACTTCAAAAAAGGAGTAGGTTTTCAATGTAACTGTATTTTTTATGTTTGCTATTTCATGACTTCGACGCCACATACATAGTGGTATGTATGTGGCGTCGAAGTTATGAAAGGCCTGCCATAGCAATATAATAGATGATGTAGTACTGGTGTGGACCAGTGGACTACATCATCTATTATATTGCTACACAAAAAAGGAAAGAAATATGATATAGCCAAGTACAGACCCATCAGCTTGATATCAAACGTGTACAAACTATTTGCTAAAGTACAGCTAGATCGTTTGACTATGACATTATATGAAAATCAACCGAAAGAACAAGCAGGTTTCTGCAGTGAGTTCTCAACAATAGATCACATCCACTCCATAAAACAAGTAATGCAAAAATGTAGTGAATACAACATAATCTATTATATTGCGTTCGTGGATTATAATAAAGCGTTTGATTCCTTAAAACACGCAAAAATCTGGTAAGCTTTAGAAACGCAAGGAGTTGAAAAAAGTATATTCGATTAATTAGAAACATATATCTGAACATGAAAGATAAAATTAAGAACCGAAAGAGATGGAGACTTTTTTCCGATAAAAAGAGGAGTAAGGGTGGGTGATCCTTTGTCACCCAAACTTTTCTCAGCTCCTCTCGAACACGTGTTTAGACATTTGGAGTGGGACAACTATGGTTTAAATATTAACGGAGTGAATCTAAACCGTCAAAGATCTGCAGATGATGAATTTCCGAAGATTCAGCAAGCTTACAAAAAATGTTAGAACAACTGGCGTACCAAAGTGATGAAATAGGACTAGCAATAAATACGCCTGAAACCAAAATATAGTCAAGCTCAGAAAAAAAATCTATAGTTATTAACGACAAAACTCTAGAATATGTCGAGGAATACAAGTACTTTGGACGGATTATATCTCCAATAGACCAAAAAACGAAAGAAATTAACAACAGAGTCACCTTGGCATGGAAAAACATACTGGTCTCTTAAAGAGGTGAAAAAAAACCCACTCGAACACTGAAAGCGAAGAGTAAAATATTTAATTAATGTATTCTATCTGTCATGACCTATGGATGCCAAACTTGGAGCTTAAGTAATCATAACATACATAAATTGGAAACTTGCCAGCACAGTATGGAGCGAAGCATACTTAACATCAAGTTAAAAGACAGGACTAAACTAGAAACTATAAGAAAGAAAACTAACTGCATCAAAAAACTAAAATGAAGATGGGCAGGACATATGGTTCGGAGTAATAAGGATAAATGCTCTAGGGACGTACAGGAGTGGTGTCCGACACATAACAGAAAAAAGGGAGACAGCGTCGTAGATGGGAAGGCGATATTATAAGAATAGAGGGACATACTTGGAAAAGACAAGCGTGGAATCGTATTGGATGGAGAACTCTAGATGAGGCCTATGCTGGACAGCAAGACAATCTTCACGTAACGGTGTCAAATAATTGTATAAGATTTTAGTAACTATATTGTAAGATTGTTAAATAAAGGCTATTATTATTATAATCTTCGACGTACCGATTTTTATGATTATTTTTTATTTATCTAAATAATTTGTTGCTTCCCGCGTGAACTCGTTTCAATTTCTGCCTCGGTGCCGCAGTGGTAGCGTACACGACTGCTGTCTATAAGGTCTCGGGTTCGAATCCTGGGTCGGATCAAATGTTTGTATGACCTGCAAATATTTGTTTCGGAGTTTAGGTGTTTTCTATGTATAATATGCATGTATAAAAAAAGTATATATATGTAATAATATCAGTTGTCTAGTACCCATAGTACTAGCTCTGCTCAGTTTGGGACTAGATGGCGTTGTGTGTTAAAACATCCGAAAAATATTTTAAAATATTTATATTTATTTAATTTGGTCCAGTCTACGAGGACTGGACCATATTAAAAATCGGTTCTTATTTTAAATATGTGATTATTTGACATGAAAATTAAAATATTATTATCCTAGAGAGCTTCATTTCTCAAAGATGTTATGTGTAATATATAGTTGTCTGAAAATTGGTAATTCTGCTAACAAAGTAACAGGAGAGGTATAATATTTTTTTTTGGATTAAGATGGATTGCATTTCTGTATTCCTGAGGAATGTTAAAATTTTTGCATATCAGTTTCATGATGGATTTTTTTAATGACCAGAGTATCTCCTGTTATTCACCCTTTGCGTGGTGCAAAAGTCTAGTAAATCTATCTTACAAGATGTGTGTCTACATAAATAAATTAATTCACGGAAGTTAGATTAGTCTAAATGAAAATATGTATCTATTTATATTCAATCAATATATGTATTATACACTACATAGATAAAATTATATATCACTACGTAAAATCTGGCTACACATACCCAACTTAAATCCATACTTTATATCCGTACCCTTTTTTTATGGAATCGGGAGCAAACGAGAAGACAAATCGCCTGGTGGTAAGTGTTTACCGTCCATGGACACTCGCATCACCAGAGGCGTCACAAATGCATTGTCAGCCTTGGGGGATAGGAAAGGGTATAAAGAATTCGGAAAACTATCCAAAATAAGAGACCTTGCTTGGTTAGTAGATGAAATTATGTCTTTATTTATTTGATACAGCGTATTATTTATAGTACTAATATTACCGCATTAAGCAAAGATTTTTTGCTCCAGTTTAGATTGTAACGACTAATCACTTTACAATCCGCATTTTTGGCAAGTACGTTTGAAACTGGTTTTACATGTCTGTTCTAATTAATATTCAGAACATTTATTTTTTTAATAAGCACTAGCACTTACAGAAATATATTACCTTCATGTGTGTATTATGTCTATGACATATTTTTATATAGAGCATACATTAGGGTTGGCAGTAATAATATAGAAGTCGGCGATGAATGTCATATTGGGTACTTTGTTCACATTCTAATTACATTTTAATTAGTTCTATGTAAGTTTATTGTGTAAAAACTTATAACTTTTAGTTTTATGTACTATAAGAGTTTATTTTCTGTTTAAAATTGTTCATAAAACTCATTAACTTTTTTGTATGTATGGTGTCCTAAATTCGATTTTGACACCCCTGTTATAGAATGATTCGGCCAAAATCTCAAGTTCGTCAAGTGACCGCTCGTGACAGTCGCAGGACAATCGTCTGTATATAAACCCACTTTGGCATGTATCGTGCATCATTCGATCAGTGAAATACTTCAGGATCAGCAATGGCAGCTAAGGTAGGATCTTAATTTTTTAATTTGAATATTATTTGAAATATTTTATTTAGCCTGTATTCTTTTACTTTCATTTAACAAGTCAGAAATTTCATCAAAAAGAAAACAATCAGATTTTCATTGACATTGTAACATAATAAAGCCTAAGTTAGATGCTTCTTCTAGACATATTACTTTTAGTTTTGATTTAGTTTTCCCGGGCTGTCTCCGCAGTTAGCCTCTTGATTTGGCTATTGTAGGTGGATATACTCATCTTCTTACTCCAACCATCCTAGGTCATCCCAGAAGCTTAGCAGCCTTTTCTGGTTGATACGTATTTCCAGGAGTAATATTGATTGGAAGATGTCTGTCTCTTGATCTGCCACAAATTTATATTTTGTAGACATATTACATATTGCAATATCTGGTGAATTAATAGATTCAACGAAACTTTAATATAAATGGACAAAATTGTAAAATAGTAGACTAAAATAGTTCCCTTGTTTAACTAATCTGATTAAATAAAGTAATACAAAGTAATACAAATATCATGTTCTCTATATTAAAGTGAAACTTTTATTATATATATTATATTTCTCACACACACTCTCTCTCTCTCTCACATACACACACACACACACACACCAGTACATTACTTTGTGCATAATAAGAGGCTACACTAAAAATGCAAATGAATAGTGAGCTTGAGTTTTATTTTGTTTTATTTTCTTTCTAATTCTCTATTTCTTTAGGTGGTTTATTTTTATTTATTTTTTAATAAATGCTGTTTGTTTTTCCAGTTACTTCAAACATATGTATGTATTGTACGCGAGGGCACTGGTACCCTAAACACAAGTTAAATCTTATCCTGGGTACCAAAGTTCATCATAATTACTTTTGATATGTGCCATGTGCTTTTGATTTTGTGTATTTCTGTCTTTGTTTTTGAGAAATAAACCATATTATTATTATTATATATTATTATATATTTTATTACATCGTCTCAAATTTTTTGGTCTGTGTATTGTATGTCACGTGACGCGTGACGGTCGGCCAGTATCCAGTGGCCAGTCGAACGGTGTGCCAGTGCTCCACGCTAATTTGTTTGTTTTTGTCAGTGTTTAATGTAAATGTTGTTATTTATTTGCTTTATTAGATTTATTTATTTGCATGTGAAAAAAAGTTTCACTTTTACCGTGGTTTCTTAAAATCTCACAATCGTTTTTTTTCTTTATAGTAGTGATCTTAATTTATTGTATCTTTGCAGTTCGTAGTTCTTGTCGCCCTCGTGGCCGTGGCCCACTGTTCAGTGGTACCAGTAGCACAAGTAGACGCCAACTACAACAGTTTCGCTTACGACGTAGCCGATCCCAACACCGGTGACTACAAAAGCCAGGTTGAGACTCGAGTCGGTGGAAATGTTGTTGGTCAGTACTCTCTGCTCGATGCTGACGGCACCAAGCGTACTGTCGACTACTCAGCCGATGATGTGAATGGCTTCAATGCTGTTGTACGTAAGGATGCTGCTGTCGTCGCTGCCGCACCTGCTGTTGTTGCTGCCGGACCTGCTGTCGTTTCTGCTGCACCTGGCGTTGTTGCTGCACGCACTCTAGTCTCTCCCAGTGTTTACGCTGTTCCTCAAGTTTATGCTACAGGTGCCGTACCTTCAGTGTACTCTTCTTATGGCGCTCCCGGTGTTTACTTCTATTAAAAATTTGCTACCGGCTACCTACTTAACTTTTAGTTATGGTGCTCTGTTGTAAATATTATTTCCTAAGTAAAACGAGAAACAAAATTTTATGTTTTATTTTACCTACTTATATATCTATAGAACAAACTGTGGTTAGTTACTATATTGAATTTAATCCTGGAAGTTTATTTGAATTAAATTTGCATGTTTTACAGCAGTATATATAACCTAAAGTATACATGAGTTAGAGGATTCATAAAAAAATACAAGACCTGACGGTTAATCTTTAAACTCATTTAAGTATTTATTTTTAATTACAATTGTATCTTTTTGTTTAACTTCTTTAATGCTGAATGTATTTTTATAAGGTACAGACAACGATGTTGTTCTTGCACTATCTATTTTAGAATACGCAGATCAAGTTTTATAATTCCAGTTTTCTGTAGGCATTTTAGGGCTATATCTGTCATATCATATACAATGTCACCGTTTCAGCATCTTTTTCATGCTACAAAGTAAATTCACTGACAATGAAGGTCTCATGGGTACAAATGAATCGAACTGTGGGAATAAAGATTAGCTTTTTCTCTGCTGTCACTAAGTTAGATTTTGACGATGAACTCCTGGAGAAGACGAAGCAACTTTTTAAGATTAAATTAAACGTTAAGAAATTTCTCAGAAATCTTTTAGTGCGGTATAGCTGGTGCTAGAGAAAATAAATAATATTACCATCGGAACACGATGTACAAAAATGTTATGAGGGATGCCGGATTCCAATTATATGGTCTTCAATGCATTACTAATTACTGCAATGCTTAATATGTACTATCAGGAGAATTCTCTAATGCTGTATATGAAATTGAGTATTCTGAAAAGGTTGTAAATCAAGTGTAACTTAAATAAATTACTACCTAAACTGAAAAAATAGTATAAATATTTCTTTATATTTAACAACAGCCAACCCGTGCTCACTCGTTGGGCGTTAACTGCCAGCTTATCTTCGAATTGATTTACAAACACTATTTTTTCAAATGAATTTTTCATTCAGTAATAAAAAAGAAATATGGCGTATGTCACTCCTGAATAGTGTTGCTTTCTGTTCGTGAAAGAATTTTCAGGATCGGATCTGTACTTCCGAAGATTACCCCTTACAACCATACAAACAAAGTAAGAAGCTTTACCTCTTTATAATATTAGTATAGATGGACTGTGACAGGTTGACAACCAAGAAATTGAAAGGCACCAAGCATCATACAAAACAGCTATAAGACACACAAGCTTTATAGTCACTTCAAGCCATAGAGCATCATAGGCCGGCGAAACGGAGGAGAGAAGCTATAGCATTTTTCCCGATGCAAAATTGACATATTTTTGTGGGGGAAAATCTTTACACAGACACATTATATACTCTCATACAAAACCAATCGCCTGTCACTACGAACTCACTCATAATAATTAAAATGCATCATTTTGAATATCACGTATACAAAATCTTAACAGTGTAATGCGTAGGCCCATTGTAGCTTATACTTTGACAGAGGGGTACACCCACGTATAGCTATACTCCCTATCGTGTTGCTCTACGTGTTGTTTTTCGCCATCGTGTTATGCAAACCTGAATTTAACTTACATTACTATTTCATCATTTAATTCAACTGGCTTACTGATACGCACAACCAGTTTGTTGGTCAAATTTTTGTCAATGGTTCCGGAAATTTCGTAAGGCTGGTTACTGATGGTAAGTAAGACTATTTCCACCCATGGACATCTTTAACTATGAATCATAGGAGCATGGCCAGCTTCTGAGTACATAAGACCTAAGTTATTAAGAGGATAAAATAATACTTTTTTTTTACGTTTGGAAACCCCTCGGGCCTTCACCCCACCTGGGTTTGCGGCGGGGCGGTGTGTAGGAATCGAACCGCCTAAAACCACACGGTGTGCCACTCTGCGCCTAAGACGGGAGGGATCCGGGAACCGCTTTCTTACGCCATCCGGACTCCTGCCAGCGCCTGCCCGCACTGAAGCGGACACCGTCTCCTGATGTTAACCTCTCAATTTAGGCGACGTACGGCACACGCGTCACGTCGCCCGCTCGTGGAAGATAAAATAATCCTCTAGTAACCTCACATACTTTGTAAAGGCAACAAAGAACACCACTTTTCTATCAGACGTGGTATCAGTTCAATCGAGTTGGTCTATGTGCTGAATAATTGTTCTCCCAATTCTCAAGACCTAGGGACGATTCACACAGTCGACAATATTTTTATAATAAACTATAAATAGATTACTAAACTAACTAAAGGTTCTTCTTAATGTAACATTTTCATTCTCAAAAGATCCATTGGTGGTCGAACTCTGTTTGATGGAAAGCATAAACATGCACATGCACATATAAACACATACTCATTGCGAATGCAGAGAATCGAATAATCCAGCATGGTGGCCTACACCATTGTGCCCTAGTGATGCTTCTGCATCATTGGACCTCCGGGTTCATTCTCACCAACGAAATACGACAGCACGAACGCTGTCATTTTAGGTTAATATTCTGTGCGAGGATAGTAGCGTCCTGATCAAAACGCGCTGAATGCAAAACCAATTCGCGCTGAAATCAGCGTGGCTCTACTACTTTTAAAAGGAAAATACCTATAATTAGTATAGCCAAAAAATCACATAGTACTTTTTTCACGTTAAAAAAATGTACATATCGTTTTTTCCTTTATTAATAACCGATTTATAAGTTTATTTTATTCATCCTGCAGTCTAATGTTTTTATGGCACAATATCGGGTAATCAAAACCATTTCTTATTTGAATTATCACTATCGTTATTTATATATTTCTTTACAAGTTAATGTTATTCTTATCACTTTGTAACCATTTGTATGCTTAAACACAAATGTCAAATGGCAATTAGGAAATAGTTTGAACACATAAATCAATTTAAATTCCTTTAATTATCCACACACAATACTGGTTTCTATCAAACTTGAGACACATAAAGTTATCGGTAAATTTGTATATAAGGTTGCCCCTGCCCCAGTTGCGGTTGCCGAATCTACTATTGTGGACGCCCGTAGCTTCGCCTCTCCCTTAATATACTCAGCTGATGGTATACCATCACCTGAGTATATTAAGGGAGAGGCGCGCGCCAGCAAGGTAAATGGAGGGTATACCCTCCATTTACCTTGCTGGCGTTGGTGCTTCCGTATACGCTGCACGCCTACCTTTCAACGCACCCTTAGTTTATTCTTCTTGCTGGTAAAATGATTTGACAGGGATTTACGATTCCATGTAAATCATTGAAGATGTAAATGGTAATATAATATATGTGTTTTTTTTAATAAAAAGTAAAACTATCAAATATCTAATTCTTCATATTTTTTCTGACCTGCAATAACGTTGTAACTCAACAACTATAATTACAATGATAGAAATAATAATGCTTCTTAGACATGTTTTGGACACTGTATTTTAAATGGCACCACTGTGGAAAGAGTAACTCACTAAAATAGGTTCAAAGTAGACTTAAATAAGTTGAAAGAAAAAATATATTACATGTTTATAATAATAACAATAGTAGTAAGCGCTAATGTTTTAAGACAACTTAAACGTTAAACTACATATTGAAAAAGGTACCTATGGCTAATCATTTTATAGAACGACATACTTATACGTATGAAACATAGCTGCGAGCTCGCACGAATGCACCGCAAGAACTTCCGATCTGATCGCTGGACTCTCTGGCGCTGCGTAGACATTTGGCTCCGCTATACATCTTCTATCGCATTCGTATGGGGCACCGAGAAATTGTTCGAACTGATCCCTGCCGCCTCTTTCCGCCATCGTCTCCTACGCGACCGCAGTTTTATCTCCATCATTTAGATAGCTTCGATCTGCTGTGGGATAGCATCATTTAGAAAGTTTCTTGAAAATTTTAAATCTTGTTTTGCCAAATTTCATTAGCGATTTTTATATATTGATTTTTATCAGCGTCTTCTTCTTAGGATTTCCTAGCCTCTATTTAACCCGATATTATTTAGGGTCGGCTACTAGTTCAATGTATATTTACATATAAAAAAAAATGTTTAAAAAGCCATTACTTCTAAGATTATGTTTAGCTCTGATAGCATATCTGGTAATCGTATGGAATATTTTTAATTGGAAAACTTTGTTCTCAACATTTTTAGGTGGCCAGGACAAGATTATTTGTAAAAGTTGTAACTCCCTACGTAAATTGCATATACATCGTTGATTTTGCGTATCAACTGTTAAAAAACCAGTGTAAAACAACGCTTGCGCTGTGTTTCACGGAGTGAGTGAAGATATCGGAGGCCTACGGGCCTCCCCCACATGGGTATGCAGTCCCTCCCCCCCGACCCCCCAAAAGGCCGGCAACGCACTTGTGAAGCCTTCAGTATTGCGGGTGTCCATGAGCTGCGGTAATTGTTTACCATCAGGCGATATGTCTGCTCGTTCGTACCCTATCCCATAAAAAAAACCCTAATCAGAGGATACATACTCACCAGGGGATGGACAGCAGTATCCTACTGAGTACAATACTACCTCACTGTAATCAACAAGCCGCATGGCAAGCACAGCACTAGCACAATAAGAAGAAACCTGAGTAAGTTTTCGTCCAGTATATCTGATTGCTAAAGCGTGGATTCAGGTCGTGGATTCTGTTCCCATCAAACAGTAAATAATAATTGTGGGATTTATTCTGTATCTGTGTTTGTGTGTGATATTGTGTACAAAAATATACTCATAAACTTATAAATATGTTTATCAGCAATCTGGTTACCAAAGTCCATACTACAGGAGGGGTCCAAGCCTGTACTCCTATATTTGTTTGTAAAAGACATTTACTATGATATAATAATATCAACAATCGTCCTATATCATCAATTTCAAAATCCAAACTATTATGTCTTATCAAATCATAATATTTAATGTTCGAAGTAGGTAGTGCTTAAGGCTCGTACGTAGAAATTAGGAAATGATATAAATCGATAAATCAATTTAAATAGGATTCATTGCATGTTTTTAACAAAACCTGCTTCAAAAATACCATAAGTACGTATATAAACAGACTCTTCTTGGCAAAGTGCATCATTCGATCAGTGAATCTCTTCAGGATCGACTATGGCAGTTAAGGTAAGAAATATGGATTCCATCAGTAATTGTGTTAGGACAAACTACTTTTTACATAATAATATTGAATTATTGTAATCTTTTATTTTGTAATACTTAATATCTGAATCTGATAATAAGTAAAGATAAAAGATATTATAATTTAAACACAAGAATATCACAATAAAATTGGATACAACTAGTAACAACTGTATTGTGGTGGGTGTATGTTTTAGTCCGTTTTATGTATGTTTGTAAAGACACATTCCTATGCGGGAGTTGTCTTTTTTAAAGACAAAAAAAAAGCCAAAAACAACAAAGATAAAGAAAAAACATCTGGTAATATTATTTATTTTAAGCTCGTTAGATGCAATCTTCTACAGAAAAGGAAGACCTTACATAATAAATATACTGCATAAAATATTTAAATATATATCACCTTCTTCCAGTTCGTAGTTCTTGCCGCTCTTGTAGCCGTGTCCCACAGCTCTGTGTTGCCAGCAGTGCAAGAAAATACTAACATTTCCAACTTCAGTTATGATGTTGCCGATCCTTACACTGGAGACTTCAAGAGTCAGGTGGAAACTCGCGTCGGCAATAATGTTGTTGGACAATACTCATTACTCGATGGAGACGGCACCAAACGTATTGTTGATTACACTGCGAATGACGTGAATGGTTTCAACGCGTTTGTTCGAAAGGACACCGTTGTTCCTATTGGACCAGTAGTACCTGCAGTGACCGTTGAATATCTAACCCCTGTAGAATCTTCAGCTAATACTGACTCTTCCAGTTTCAGATACGATGTAGCCGATCCCAACACCGGTGACTTTAAGAGTCAGGTAGAAACTCGTACTGGGAGTAACGTCGTTGGACAATACTCTTTACATGATGCTGACGGTACGAAACGTACTGTTGACTATACAGCCGATGACGTAAATGGTTTCAACGCGGTTGTCCGTAAGGACTCGACTATTTTGACTGCACCAGCAGAACCTGCATCTCCTGTAGAATCTTTAGTTAATGCTGACTCTTCCAGCTTCAGTTATGATATAGCAGATCCCAACACTGGCGACTTCAAAAGCCAGGTGGAGACTCGTGTTGGAAGTAGCGTTGTTGGACAATACTCTTTATATGATGCTGACGGCACCAAACGTACCGTCGACTATACAGCCGACGACGTAAATGGTTTTAACGCGGTTGTCCGTAAGGACTCGACTATTTTGACTGCACCAGTAAAATCTGCACTTTCCATTGAATCCGCATCTTCTGTAGACTCTTCAGTTAATACTGACTCTTCCAGCTTCAGTTACGATGTAGCTGATCCCAATACTGGCGACTTCAAGAGCCAGGTAGAGACTCGTGTTGGTAGTTACGTTATTGGACAATACTCTTTATATGATGCTGATGGCACCAAACGCATCGTTAATTATACAGCCGATGACGAGAACGGTTTCAAAGCGATTGTTCGTAAAAACCCAGCTTCCCCTATTGCTCCAGTAGAACCTGCACTTCTCGTTAAAACTGAAAGTCCTGTAGAACCTGCAGCTAAAGTTAAACCTGCAAGTTCAGTAAAGTCTGCTTTTCCCGTAGACACCGTTGGTTTTGTAGAACCTGTTGCTCCAGTTGCTCCTGTTAATTTCGTTATAGCTGCTAGGCCTTCAGTGGTCAACTTCCGCAGTTTTGCTTCTATCTTTTATACAGGTGGCCCTGTACCCTCCATATACTCTTCCGTAGTTGCACCTTACCCATACTCTGCTTTTGCTTCATCCGTGTATGCTCCTCCTGCCACATTTGCAGGTCATTAGCTTATTGGTAATAATTGTATAACCATAAGTAGAGCAGGTATATATTACGCACAAGTAACTATTTATCAATAAAATCTATTTGAAAATACCAAATTCGGACATTTTCATTTTTGTACAGTAATTCATTTTAATAAATATGAAGAAACGATATTTAAATTCTCATTATTATCTTAGCTGAAAGAAGTTCCATGCTGAAGTTTCTAAATCTCCGCCAAGGTTTACCACAACAACTGGCCTTATTTTCTCACAACTTACGGCTTCTCGAAATTTTCACCAGGTTATCAGATAATTTTGTAGAAAACCTTATAATGATCCATCTTCCGCTACACTTTGTAACGTCAACAGCCTACCTGACATTCCGTAGTCGATGTTTCTCAGCAGTAAATTACTGGCATCAACAAAAGCCTTTAATAGTAAATTGTTGAACTGTATGTAAAAACTACACGGAGTTGTTTGTGAATTGGCATTAAATATTTGTCGTCATTCAATGTATGATCCATAAAATCATAATAATATCTATAACATTGATAACTAAAAATAGTTCATATCTTATAAGTGATAGCAATTAAAATACTCTGTCGATACAGCAGGAACTTATTGCTTACATACGTTTACGACTTAAAATTTATATTTGAACAAATGACTGATTTTTAATTGCGTCAGTAATTAATGTTATTGCCATAGCTATACAGACGTCTGTAAGTATAAATAATTAAATATACCTACCGCTTCCTTACTTATTCCTAGGGTTACAAATTTACCCGATAAGCCTTTTTGAATAACCAAGTAACACTACTGAAAAAGAATGAATTAGTTTCTGTAAATCTATAGGCGTTAAGACGTTGTATAAAATAATTTCAGCTTCTAGACATTTATTTTTTTTATAGATTTAAAGTCTGTTAAAATGTATCTGAGAGCGTAAATGTGGTGCGATCAATAATCTGGTTATTTCGATATTAACATAATATCTAACACTGCTATTAGAGCAGACATACCTGTGGAGGAACCAATTGTCTGTCGAAGAAAATTCTGTTAAGAAGTTTAGCAAAACACACACAAATCCTTCGGTATTTCGATTCGATTTTCTGGTTTCGGTGGTCGAAATGGGAAATTAGTCGGTAATAATGGACTTCCTACAAAATGCCATCTTAATAACTGCCTAAATTTGAATACCCCTTTTGAGATAATTACCATAAGTATTCATTTCCTTACTTCATACGAAAATAACACATTGATAACACCTTAGCTGTATTTAGGTTTAGTTTTGGTCTATTGGTATAATTATTTACAGATAAATGAGAATAAAACTATTAATAAAGCCACAAATGTTATACTATACTCAACATTTTAGCAATTTATTTTCTTAGTTAAGAGTTAGGCCTTAAAATAAACTAGCTAGCCATGTCTTTATATAGATCTATTGGCATATTAAATAAAATTATTATGCGTCTTACAAGTCGATTGATTATATTATCAATGCAATAATCATTTACTTCCGTTGCCTTATATATTTCAAGGATACTAGCAGTGTCTTGAACTTTGAAACTAATAATGGTTTAAAAAATAATGTACTCTCAGAAAATGCATTATAAATCGTTATAAAAATATTATCAGTACTAAAAATACATAATTGGCATTTTAAATAAAATTTATTTGTATAGCATCACCGTTAGAGTTATTTTTTTCGTGTTAAATGATCAATGACAATGCGTTTTTTAAATTTATTAAATCAGTTTGTTCTGGGTAATCTTTTAACGAGTACAGCTGGACTGATTTTGACGAAACTTTCACTGGCAGATAGCTGTTAGTATAAGAAGTAACTCAAGCTTGACTAGATAGATTACACCCAGACACGGAAAATAATAAGAGTGATTTTTAGACATAGATTTATCCTAGGTGGGAATTGAACCAACCATCTCTTATTGAGCAGTCGAGATCATACATTACATGAGATTAGATCACCTACGGGCCCGCATAAACCTACCGAGAGGCCTATATGAAGCACTGAACTGCTCAAACTTTTAATTATAATGACGATATTTCTTTCTCATTCATGATGATTCCATAAACTGAATCTTATCTGTTTTTTTTGTGGCATAGGTAGCAATTATACAACTGATATTACACTTATCGTCAGGTTGCTGGCAAATGATATACTTATTTATTACATAACGTCCTCTTATGCCTTATCAGGAATCTCAGAAGGGACCTCCATTTCCCCAAGTCTTGTGCAGCAACCTCAAGGTCGGTAAAGCTAGCTAGCCAATAGTTGCAGCCTCTCTATCGACTGATCGCCTTCAAGTATTTCGAGGGCGGCCGCGTTTTCTTTTGCCATCCGCTTGCCACTTTAGGCTCTGCAGATATGGTTGTCAGGTCTCTGCAACGCATGACTAATCTAACGCCATTTCCTAATCTGAATATGGGTTTCTGGTCGGTTAACACCTATAGTCTTGTTTTGGTGATGGTTCATGGCCACCATGTACTCAGTGTACGTATCCTACTTGACTAACCATGTCTCGCATACGTATAGGAGAACCCACTTTACGTTTCAGTTGAAGATTCTGATTTTTGTGTGACTGATTATATGACACTTGAAAATAAACTGTCAATTACATATCATACGATCCTCAGGGTTAAAAGGAGTCATGTTTATGTTTCAAGTAACCCTATACTACTCAATAAACAACTTAAACCCCCAGGATTAAGAATCACAATAATTAATTCAATCTAACAATTACATATGACATTTTTTTATTTAAATCTTTATAATAAATACAACGAAAGGAAATTAAAGTTCTGTTTGTATTTTCAAATTAACAGTTTTTCACTTAAATATTGAAGTACTTTAAGTTAAATATTATAGCAGTATATAAAAAAAAATATTTTATAAAATTTTGTTTGTCCCAGCTAATCTCTGGAACGGCTTGAATGATTTTGACGGGCCTTACAGTTATATTGGCTTTTATTGTTTGAGTTAATTATTGAATGTTCAAGTTAATGAATAGTTATATAGAGTAAATCTTGAATAATACTTGGAATATATACTACCTGAATATAAGAATTAATATTTTTTCAAGATTAATTTATCTGTCTATCTTTTTACTTTTGCGATAGGTAGACCTTAGACAAAAATTAAGAAAGACAAAAATGTAAGCGAAAATTCAATTATGATTTATTCAACTTTCTGAAAAAAACTGTAGTTAAAATGCAAACAAAAAATATTCATTTTAAATACTCGATTTATTCATACTTATGTACAAACTAGTAACAATATTTACATTTCGTTGACAATGAAGCACGTTGTGGTGTATAAACTATGAAGCCTACTAAGACTTTTGAATTTACCAGTAAGATAACGGAGCGGAATATGCTGAGTAGGCGAGAGGAGAGCTAGAATAGTAGGCTGGTGCGTAGGCGCGGGCTGCTACAACTCCATGGCGAGCAAATACGGGTGAACTGTAGGCATAGTAACCCCCAAGTGCGCGAACGCTGGGAACAGCAGCAGTGTACGCTACTGGAGTTGTAATAGCACGTGCAGCAACAACTGGGGCGCTGGCAGCGTAAACAGTTGGAGCAGCTACAGTGCGGGCAGCAACGACAGCCGGACCTGCAGCAACTACAGCGGGGCCTGCAGCAACTACAGAAGGAGCGGCAACGGTGCGGGCAGCAATAACCGCAGGAGAAGCAGCAACAACGGGGGCAGTGACGAAAGCAGGGTCCTTGCGGACAACTGCATTGAATCCGTTAACATCATCGGCGGTGTAGTCAACCGTACGTTTGGTGCCATCAGCGTCCAACAGAGAGTATTGTCCGGCAACGTTTCCACCAACACGGGTCTCAACCTGGCTCTTGAAGTCACCAGTGTTGGGGTCAGCTACGTCATAGGCAAAGCTGGTGTAGTCAGCGTCTACTCGCGCTACTGGCACCACTGAGCAGTGAGCCACGGCCACGAAGGCGGCGAGAACTACGAACTGTGAACAAAGAAAATTAAATTTAATTCCATCATACTTTTTGTTCATTTTGGAACTCACATTATTAGTAATCAGACAATCCACTCAATCGTAAATTTTAAATGCAATAAGAATAGTAAGTAGAATCAAATTCTGCTTTAAATTACATTACACGATCATAGTACTTTAAATACAGGCTATATTTAACTTAAATTTATTTATTTAAGCCCTAAATTAATTTACGCTTATAATATTTGAACTCATGCACTACAAACATATACTGGATTGCGGGGAACTTTACAATAATTCTTGAAATGGACGCAAAGAGTACCAAGACTTAGAACAACAATTAGTGAATCACATTAAGTACTACCCTATGTGGTGATGGAACCCACAACCAATTTCAAAGACTAATTCAATAACATCCATTATTATCGTGTTAACTTCCAATACGATTTCCTTTTATGGAAAAAGCAGAAATTTCAAAAGGACTTAAACAGCTCAATTAAGTATTCCTGTTAGCCCTGACACTGTCACACAATTATCCACTTCACTAGAAAATAAAATAATCACTACCTTAGCAGCCATTGCGTTAGATTTGAGGTTTTCCACTCGTCGAATGATACCTGTGGAGTCGGCTGAGAGCTTTTATATGAGCTTCGTACGCGAGGGCGTGGCATCCGGCCGGCTGTGATTACTTGTTGATCTTTAAAAATTAAGGCAAGTACACTACGATACAGAAGCGTGGGTTCAGTAACAATTATAAATCGTTCATATAAGGAGCTTAGAAGGTTGTAAAGGACAACATATTTCCTTTTCCTCTATAGTATAAGTGTGTGAGACTTAAAACCGTTATATCATAAATGGTGATGCATAGCATCTGACTGAGTGGATGAGATTTAGTAGTATTTTTTGTAATTAATTCACACAAATATTGTTTATTGGGTATGGCATAAACAAGATAAAGATTAATATTACTATACCTTACATTAAAAAAAATGGTAGCAAGGGATAGAAAATTCAGAAGAAAAGAACAAAATTTATTTTGATGTATCATGTTGTAGGCTCATCAAAGCCGGAGAAACTTATTAAAAACTAAATTGTATTTATTTTGTCTTCTTCATCTTATTATATTTATCCGTGGGAGAGCCACGCTTCGGTATGAATGGGCCGGCTCGACCGGAGAGATACCACGGCCTCACAGAAAACCGGTGTGAAAGAGCGCTTGCGCTGTGTTTCATCGAGTGAGTGAGGATACCGGAGGCCCATTCCCAAATCCCTCCCCCTATGCCCCTCCCCATCCCCCAAAGGCCGGCAACGCACTTGTGACACCTCTGGTGTTACGGGTGTTCATGGGCGGCGGTAACCGTTTTCCATCAGGCGATATGTCTGTTCGTGTGCCCCTTATACCATAAAAAAAATTCGCCAAAATCTCCTTGCTGTTTTGGTGTAACACGTTACTTTAATCTTATTTGTGTATGCCATGGAGCTTGATCGGTCTTTCACTTCATGTCACACTTGGAATCGACACACTTGACTATAAAACTTTTTGAGAGGTTGCAGCATTTGGATTAGAATTTATTGTAAAATTAGCATACTTCGAGTTAATTGTCGAACATTGTCAACGGAAGTTTGTGACATTATTGTGAACTGAAATTGTTATGTGGACTTTATAATCTCTACGACAAGTGGATGGAAGACTTTGACGGTTGAAAAGTGCAATCAGCTCTAGATCTATACTGCGCAGTCAAAATAGTTCTTAATTGTATCTTGTACCTATCCTTTATTCCTGTTTAGCCGCATACGTAAGGCTAATAATCATACTTATCCTAAAAATAGCCCCGCGCCAACACGGGTAATTGCGTTCATCTTTGACTAAATTATCGTCGCACGCTTCCACTAAAACATCAACACGATGATCAGGCCACGAAAGGGTTGAACAAATAGTATAGTAAGTAAGTACCTACTTTATGAAATATATATATTTTACACCGTAATAAAATATCTACAAAATTGTGTATTCAAAAAAATATTCATACCAAAAAAATTTTGTCCTGTATAAATATAAGCTAAGAAAGTTTGCAGATCTCACAACAAATTATTATGCGTGAACGATCAATGTTGACTGCGGAACTCTAAATACGCAAGACAAGCGTAATCACTTGTGATGTCGACGGATCCGGAAGAGCAAGGTCGCTCTTGATGAGAATTTTTACGACGAAGAAATGGGTCCGGGGCGTTCCACAAGGTTTAATCTTGGTCCACGCATCACTGCACACTAAACTGATTGTTTCCGAGATGTGGCTTCTTTGTTTGAGCTTTATTGTGTACGCCTTTTGTGTAAAAAGGGATACTGCTGAAAGTATTCTTATTGTAGAAATGTATTATTTTTTATCTAATATTTTTGACAAAAAAACTAACGATTACTTGGATATTTTTTACTGGTGGCCATTTATATTAAATGTACTACTACTATATTTGTACATAATTTTACATCAATATTTTAAAGGCTAAAGTTTGTAAGTATGTTTGTTTGTTACTTCTTCACAATCACTATTGGTATGGAGTTAACTGATATCCTGTATTAACACATAAGCTACTTTTTATGCTAAAAAATGATGAGCAAAATACTAATAAACTGCGGGTAACACCTTGGGAAGCAGTTAGTTTTGAATATAGTATACAAAAGTATATTAATCAATTTTTTCTAGAAATATATGTAGATAATATAGGTAATTAAAAAACCTGTTTCGTTTTTGTATGTTTTTAAGGAAATCCGCAGGACCAATATAACACTAAGTAATATTTTTAATGCTAAGACACATAAACTACTTTATTAATGATGTAGAAATGAGATCTTTATCGCTATACGTTTGCTCCAGATTCGCAACTCATGGCTATCGTCACACAAAATGAACAATATTTGATGCCAGTTTTTCGTTGAAGTATAGAAGAATGAATATATTGTAGATGTTACAACTGTGTTGTTGTAAATTACAAAATAACATCTTAATTAAAACTATCTTGGTCAATGAGTTTTTTAAACTTTTTGGACTAGGCAGTTACTAGTATTTGTTTTTCTGAATGTCTCTTGGGGACCATTCAAAGACCAGCACATTTGCGAGTCGAGTTACAGATATTCTTGAGAGACGGTAGCCACTTTCCATTAGGCCACTCGTCTGTTAATTTGTAACAAAACTTTGCTCATTTTAAATACAAAGATAAATGGTGTAGACGGATTTAAAAGTGACATGAGCACGATAATCATATTTAATTTTAAACTCATCAATTGAAATTCCATTCGCGTTCAACACGCATGACCAAAATAGTAATAAGTGCAAAGTTATTTCGGTGACATAACGATTTGGTATTTCTAACAAACTAGTGTTCATACCAATATAGTATGAGAATATACACTTAGTCTTTAAAACATAACTTGATCTCTGAGACAATTGTCACAGAGATTATTATAGATCGTACGAGGAACACTTAAATGTGATTTGTTTATATTTATGATGTATTGCACTTCATTTGTGACAAAACTGGTATGTAGAGAATGATAATTTACGTATAGTTGAATTAAAATAAAATCTGGGTAGATTCGAACCCGGAATACATAATGGTGTGATAAGTTAGATCATTAAAAATGTTAAGTACAGGTCTCAGTTATCTTTTTTTATGGAATAGAGGGCAAACGAGCAGACGTATCACCTGATGGTAAGTATTACCTCCGCTCATGGACACCCGGTACACCAGAGGCGTCATTAGTGAGTGGCCGGCCTTTGGGATGTGGGGAAGGATTGAAGTATGGGCCTCCGGTATGCTCACTAACTCGATGAAACACGTGCTGTTTCACACCGATCGAGCCGGCCCATTCGTGCCCAACCGTGACTGAGATCAGATTGTGGTGTGAGATATGTGTAAGGCCATTTTTATTATTATGACATTTTCGTATTATATATTAAAAAAGTATCTCTATAGCCAGTTTATCTGTATTGTTTTGTTTTGTTAATTCCAACTTATTTTCCTATCCGAGACTTGAGTTATCTCTTATCTTAGATACCCTAGATACCATATAATCTATTATCAATTTTTCTTCTGCCCTTGGTTTCATGAAATAAATTGGTAACAAGTAAGCGGCTTACCACTAGTAACCACCAGCGAAAGTTCTTCCATATTTAATATCGCGTAAGAATAATATGGTACAAAACGGGTATTTTTTTGTTTCAGAACTGGGTGATTTCTCTATTCATTAATGAGAATTTGAAGATGAAGGAAAAATACAGAGTGTTACCACTTCTACTTATCCCATAGGTGTCCTTAAAGACGACACCACAGTAAACAGAAACAATACTTGATAGAAATCCTATCCAAACCTAACCTAACTATTAATTTAGTACTCTTTTGAAAATTATGACACTTCTGTTAGTCCTCCAGGGCACAGTGGACAATTAAATGCAATGTATAAGAGACGTGGTGAGCTTAGGATAATGACATACAACAAAATTGAAGCCGTTCACATGAAATTGACACGAAAATGTAGATTAAGATTTTTAAAAATGTAGCAATAACCAACACTAATGTAATTGCAGCGAACATCTGTTATTGTATAAGCCCTCTCATGAGTTACATTGTTAGACATTTTAACGTAGCAGCAACTGTATCGTATTAAAACCAGTCAACCAGGAAGTCGTTTATGTACTAAAAATGTAATAATTTAATGGGTTTAACCAGCCAGTTAATGATACCGCCTTTTATTACATTACAAATTAGATTTACCATGTTATTTATCTACTGTTTAATGAATTATCGTCACCTTGAACTTCATTAGACATGACTGCACGCTTGGCCTAGTGGTTTAAGCGGTAGTCACGGCGTTTTCTACAGCGCCAAGTGACGTGGATTCAAATTCCACGTGGGACAACACTTAGTGTGATTCGCAAATTGTTATTCTGATTGTGTTAGTGTGATTTCTAGTGTCCGTTTCATGTATTTTTGTAAAGTTCCCCGCAACACAGGATTATTACTAATGCGGAAGTGGTCTGTTTTAAACAACTAGATTTCTTATAAAATAAAGTTTAAATGGGACATTGCGATATTTTTTGGTACCATTGAAGACGTAGAGTGAATTATTTTATGTTTTTGGCCAATGTATAATGTAATAGTATGTTTGTAAATCGAACTGGCGTGCTAATTAGGCTCATTGAAATCTATACAAATAAATGAACTCGAAGTGTGTATGTAATTTCAAATTAATAAAATAGTTTCTTATTAAATTTATATAAAAGTATATGGTACGTATGGCCTTAACCCTCTCCTGAGAGGAGACCAAAGCGTAGTGTGACATTATGGGTTGTTGATAATGAAAATATATCCGGAAACCTTTTTTAGAATCTGTTAACCATCTGTCTGTCTTTATGTCTGTTTGTAGCGGCTATTCTTTGGACCTTTAAGCTCACGATATAAGGAGTAACCAAGTCTACTTTTATTTTAGACTGGCTGCACTCTGCCCTGTGACTCGCGATTGCCGATGTAAAGGTACAACTATAACTGCGTTTTAATCCTCAAGGAGCAGCTAGATTCTAATAAAGTTATGATGTTAAGAAAAAGCTGACTTAAATAGAAACAGGAACAGAGTGCGAGCATAATCTTTTTAGTTATAATGTTTACCTGTAATATACCAGTATCACTTTTAGCTTGAAAATAATATGCCACGAAGAGTTATATTTAAACTAGGCAGGGAAATTATTACTACGGGATCTAGTATCTAATGATAGTTAATTAATTTTTTAACGTGTTTTTATAGCTTCAGTTGTAACTTATAAACTAAATAAGTATGAAAAGTAAAGCCTCGTAACAAGTATTCAAAGAAAATAATCTTAGTCCTTTGCTGATGGAGTTAGAACTTCGATTCGGTTTATTTTGGCTACATTTTAAATAAGTAAATAAACAAATTGTCCATGTGAAAGAGGTGGTGACCTATTCATCTTATAGGCATTTTATTAGGCGTCTAAGTTAGCAAACTACGCAGGTCAACATTAATGCATAAATAATTGTCATGCTCCCAGTGCCACTCTCACGACTAAGACGAAATTGCGAAAAGAATTAAATAGTATAAACAATATTTTTTTATTTTTTCTATAAGATTGTGATAAGCTAATAACTTTTGACTTTGAACTTTGAGAATGCAGTCTATCAGAGCAGCTAGTATGACATAAAAACACTTTTGAAGGAATGACAAGACATTTCATAGAAGTTCAATAAGAAATCTGTTAAAACCGGATGATCAACACAGTGCACTAACAGGTTATCACAATAAAAGAGAAAAATTCAAAATATAAAGAAAAATAGTTACAGTAATAACAATGCAAACAAAAGCATAAAAATTAAAAAAAAATATAAATAAATAACAGGTTCTATTAAACATATGTATATGTTTAATTTATTTAAATGTAACTTGATTCCGTCAGTGTTTTTAATTGTGCTTCTTGTGAAGGATTTTTATAGTTCACTAAGAGTCACTGAACATTTTTTACATTATGAAAAGATAGATGTATTGTTTAGAAGCTAAAAAATAATAGTCTGAGTAAACTGCATATGACAAAAATATAATTTCTTGTCCAAAAACTTTGAATGTTTTATACGAATACTCCAAGACAATATTAATGTTATCCTACAAAGAAGTAAATACATTTAGGAAATCTAACATTTACAAAACTACAACACACAACTGAGTATAGTAACTAAATGTCGAGAAGTTGTTCACATTAGTTTTATACACTCATTAAGTAATGTTAAGAAACTAGTTACCAGAATCAAAAACAACATTTTCCCAGGTGTAGAGATTTTTTGCATTATGTATTAGATTATTCTTTGTTGTTTGCTCAATCACTTTTGAGAACATCTTTTTGGGATCGTCTAGTTGCACAAATACTGTAGGTTATTAGGTATATGCCTTTATATAGGCCTTCTTCATAATGTGTGTTAATAAACGCATACGCAACTTTTGCCGGAACCACAGGAGATTAAATATGATTGTTACACGCCCATTGCTTTCAAAGCAAACTAAACTGAGAAAAATTTTGTTTTTTAAAGCTCATAAACGCTTCCTTGAATGTTTTTTAACTCTGTTATCTATAAAAACTAACAATAATCTTTTAGTAATAATAATTTGAATGATACGAAGAAGATTAGCATGACATTGGGCAAGGATGGCACGCAAAGCGTTCCAATTTTTAAGAGAAAGGGAAAATCACACATTTATTAGGACTCTGGTTCCCTAAGCATAGGTTCTGCCTAGTTAGTGATAAGACAGCCATGTGTCATGTGTCAAGGCATTAAAAAAATATAAAAATATCGCATACCGTTATTGCTCAGTTAGAAGCAGGGCGAAATCATTCTATTTAATTTAAAAATTAAAATGTTTTTAAATAATATAACACCAGTTACCTTAAAAATGTGATAAAATTCAAATCTAATAACTTTCTACTTAGTTCAAACTAAATAGAAAGTTGTTAAATTTGAATTTTCATGTCATGCTGTTGCGTATGTTTGCTTTTTGTTTTATAAATCTTGTTATACGAAATGAATCTGAGAAACAGAAATAAATAAACTTAAAATAATTAGCTAATTAATTTACATTTCATTTAAATATCATATTGTTAGCATACGTAAAGTGATGTAATAAATACGACATAGAGTTAATTCACTAATTAAGACAATATTATTTATCTAATTACTTAGGCTCTACAAGTTAAAACACAGAGAACCATTCCTCACTTTTCTCACAACTTGTTTTGCGACTAAAGTTTGTAAGCTACAAATAGCCATAAGTAATTAAATATTCTTAAAGCTATTTGTAACGCTTAAAATTTAATGCTATATTTTTTTTAGGATTCCGTAGTTCATGTCTATTTTATGTTGTCCGTCCGTGCTCGGCTTACCCTCCAATCAGTTAGTGCTAGAAAGATGAAACTTTGCATGGAAAGGTGTATTTACCACGTAGGCAAAGTGCTAAAATAAAATCAAGAAACATTTTATTTTCGGTACCTCCCCTGCACACATAATGGGGATGATTTTTTTCTCTCATCTGTCCCGTAGTGTGATATATTTAGAGAGGTCTTTTAAAAATTCTGAGAGGTTGCTAAGACGATTTTTTGATTCAAGCACCCGTTTGCGCGATATTAAACTTTTAAGCGCTCTTTATTATTAAATGAGACGGCTCTCCCTCTAAAAGCTAAACGGTTGGCTCAAAAATCTGAAAAAAAAACATGTCGTTAGTCCACGTGACGAACTTTAAAGAAAAACTATCAAGACTTAGATAACTTTGTTAGTTCAGGAGTTATAGAGGCCTACCTTGTTAAATGCGCTTACTACTTAAAAAATAGGTAAACATTATGCATAGTAATAAATACCAACCCCGCCTTCCTACATTCACATGCCAGAGTGGGTGAATACAGAACCCTATTCGATGCGTAGCACAAGCACTTGACCAGTTTTTTTTAAATAAGTCTGCCTTTTTGCCCGACGGAAAGCATGAGCAGAATCCAAGACTGGAAAATATATTATCCTTTTTTTTTTGACATATATTTTTTATTATTATGTTTATAATTATAATTACATGCCATAAAAAACATAAATTAATAAAAAAATCAGAAAGAAGATCAATATTAACTTAATCGACATCTAAATTTTGTTGTTAAGAAGGCCGATGCTATTAATCTTATCAAAGTTAATTTACATAATAGTTGTTTCAGATTCTAATTAACCTCTGAAAGAGATGATTTCGAAACATAACAAGTGATGTGAGCGCAATGATTTCAAACTATGACCCCCAAAACTATAATGCGAAGATTTTGTGTGAATATAAATATTTGTGAACAACAGAGTTATATCATTCACAAGCCAAAGCTGAAGACGAACACAATTCAACATGGCAGCTAAGGTAAAGACAATTATCATATAATTAAAAAAATGTAACTATATAACATAAACAAGAAAAGAGTTTAAATTTTAACAATTCAAGTTATTGTCAATTAACAGCGACTCATTTATTTGTATGAAATAGATTTTAAAGTAGATGTAATCGATAAATATAATAAGTATATTTTATGGACAATTTAAAAACTATTTTAAATTGTCCATAAAATAAATTCTGGTTTTTTCCACAGATTATTGTATTCTCCCTGTTTGTGGCATCTGTATGCGGCAGTGGCGGTTACTCGAGCTTCTCATATGGCGTCTCCGACCCTAACACTGGTGATGTTAAGGATCAACATGAGAAACGCGTTGGTGACAGCGTCGTCGGCAAATACTCACTCATAGAATCTGATGGAAGCAAAAGAATAGTGGAGTATGAAGCTAATGCCGCTACTGGATTCAATGCTGTTGTTCGGAAAGAACCTGCAAATGGGCCCCAACTGGCTGGACCTTTAGCACACGAACCCTTACTTTATCCCTCAAACGGACCTCTTGCACCAGTAGATAATGCTCAACTTGCTCCTATTGGATCTCAAGGTCACCCAGGTGCACTTCCTCTGCCGGGTGCCCTCCCTCACCCAGGTGCTCTAGCCCACAATAGTGGTTTAACCCATCCTGGTACGTTACCACATCCAGGCGCATTAGCCCATCCTGGTGCCCTGGCTCATCACGCACCTTTGGATCATTCTGCTGCTCTTGCCAACCAAGCAGCTTTAGCTCAACGTGGTGCTCTGGGTCATCATGGAGCTTTTCCTCACTCTGGTGCCATCGGACCTCTTGCTCACACTAGTGGCATTGCCCTTCCCGGTGCCATAAATCCTCATTTCAGCCATTTAGCTGGTAACTACCCTCGTCCCGGATATGGTTCCTACCCTGGCGCTAATGCATACGGCAATCCTACATCTGGTCCTCAGGGAGTTCCTACAGTGTCCCATTATTCTCACTCTGTTGTACATGAAGTTCCTCGTGCGTACTCTGGACCTTATGCTGGTGGTTATAACAGCGTTTATGGTGGTGCTTACGGTAGTGCTTATGGAGGTTACGGTGGAGCTTACAGAGGATACACTGCTCATGGTCAACAAGGTGCCTTCAATGCTCCTTTGGTGCATGGACTGGCTGCCCCTCTTGGCCATGGTCTCGCTGGTCCTCATGGTTTGGCTCACAGTTATAACAGCCTGACCCGAGGTGAAGCTTTCCCACATGGATATGGAGGATATGGAGCTCGTTCCAATGGAGTTTACGGTTCGGGTATCGGAGGTGGATTTGGATCCGTACTTGGAGCCAGTTTGCCCTGGTGAATAAATACGACTACTGTTGAGCTGTGATTTAGTTTTTTCAAATTAATAAATTACGTGTTTATATGAAATACCATATTTTATTTTGGAATTTAAAATACCTGTTAAAATTTTAATTCTTGAAACTTCATATCTATATTTATCTTTTTGTACTTTACATAATAGAAACTCGTTATAACTTCTCAGATATTCATTGTAGTTATGTATTATATTAGTTGAAGCCATATACCTAACAATATTACATACTAACAATGTTTCAATACTTATATTGCAAAAAGAAAATAAACTTATAAAGAAAAAGAAAAGTAATTAAATATTTTTCCCTCTTTTTAAAACAAAAATAGTAGTCTAAATTATGTCTTTATTTGGAATAATTATGGTTTAGTAGAAAGCAAAATATTTAAAAAAGATTCACATTTTTTCAGTATATATCTGGAACTATCACGGTATAAAAATCTAAGCCTACGATGATAAGCTATGTTACACATCATCATACACATAGGTTATACGTTTTATAAATAGTCAAACAAAACGAGCCTTTTAAAAGACCGAAATATAACCACAATGCAATCTTTAGTTATATTAAACTGACATAAATAAATTAATTAATTAATTTAGTTTCGTTATAAATATTGTGTCTTGAAATCATAACATCGTTAACAGGTGCCAAGCATGTGTACACTGTCAATTCGATTAAATAAAAATTAAAAATTTTGACAACTTGCTCAAAATGTAAAGGCGCTTGTACACCGCTGCCGCTATCAGAATTCCAACGAGCATGTCAGTACTTAGAGACCAGTTAAAAATGATATGATGGAGATCATGTTATTAATCTTGGTGTACATGATGAAATACATCCAACCGTTATGATGAGTTTCGAGTGACGGGCAAATGGCTATAATGAATGCGAGTATTGCTACTTAGGTTTGTACCATCTTGTTTGCGCTGACATCCCGTGAATATGGTGCTTTACAAACTAACCGTATTTTATATATTGTAACACATATCAGTAGCTTGAAATTGATTTAACTAAGTCATTACCTTTAAGTAAGAGACTGCAGATCAAGAGGTCTCGGGTTCGATTCATGAGTCAGACTACTGTTGGGTTTTATTACTAGAAATTCTTAATAGCAACCCAGAGTATGGAATATGGCGGTGTATCTCACCCGTACCTCGGAGAGCACGTTAAGCGGTCGGTCCCGGTTGTCATGAACATCTATGGCAATCGTTATTGGGAAGTAAGTGTTCTCAAATATACTGACAACTAGTGCAACCTTCGAATTCAGTTCACCCTTATGGTTGCAGCGGTCCGATACCGAACCGGTTAGCTTTTTTTAGCGACCTTAAATCTTGGGACTAATAAAGTTTAGGAAGATGATCACCTTTATTTTTTCGATCGAGGTGACGGGTTAAGAATACGGAGTGTCACCACCCCTTTCCCCTATTCCTCCCAGAGCAAGTCAAGCGGGACAACATCACTGCAAAAAGAAGAAAGAAAGAAAAACTTGGACTAAAACTCCTTTGTGAGATTCGGAGGTCTCGGATTCGATTTCCGGGTGAGACAAAATGTTTGTATGATCTGCAAATAATTGTTTCGGAGTTTGGCTGTTTTCTATGTATGTATTAATTTACAAAAATATGATATATGTATTTATTTAGAAAAAAGAAAAGTATGTGTCGGGTTAGGCCCAGACATTAGAAGTAAAAGTTAGATATTGAAATATACAGAATTTATTTCAATAACTCAAATAAATCAGAATATCCTAAGCCTAGGAAATTAACAAAGTTGTAGAATTAGTTAAATATCTTAGTATAGTAATGAAGGCGGTCACATAGGTCAGTACTGACTGTCAGGGACAGTGGTCCACGTAGCCACCGCAATAAAGATAGTACTAATTATCAGAGATAACGTTCCACATCCAATAATCGTGCAGTACTGACTGTAGAGAGACAGTGGTCCGTGCACCAAGACGCAATCGTTTGAAATGCGTGCCGTCTCAACAGCGCAGCTCGTTATAAAGGCGGTCGCTTAGGGAGGGGTAAAATCACAATATTTTAATAGTTTGAATCCAAGTGTTTTGAGCTAAATAATCGATATGACGATATGATTTGAAAATACTGGTCTGAATCAACACCCACTAAAGTAGGTGAGATTCCTGCAGCGCAAAATAGATCATCTCCCACAATTCAAACATGCTGGTCTAAATCGACACCCACTTAAGTAGGTGAGATTGTTGCAGCGCAAAATAGATCATCTCCCACAGTTCAAACCTGCTGGTCTAAATCGTCGCCCACTAAAGTAGGCGAGATTCCTGCAGCGCATCATTCATCATCTTCACAAAAGTAAAAGAGGCTACACAAATTGTGTCATTCCAAAGATTCTATTCGGAATCTTCTACGCTTAATGTACGAGAACTAAGAGTAAAGGTTTCTTCAGAGTCATTTGCGGTTAAGGTGCGAGAGCTTACCGAAAGTGTTTCTGGATCATCTACAGACAATGTACGGGAGCTTATAGTTAGAGTTTCATCGGAGGTCATATTACTATTTCCAGGCACAACAGATATATTGAATTCATCATCTGCCGTCACGGTTCGTTCATCCTGACCATCACTGTCATCATTATACTCATAAATTTCTAGATAGCCTTCTTGCCCTTTTGCTCTTGCTTGCTTTTGCTCATGAGAGTTTAAGGGAAGTACTTCCCTTAAACTCTCATGAGCAAATTTATAAATTTCGTTAGAACCGTTAGTATGTTTAAGTTCATAGCGGTCATTACCTAATGCAGTGATTATTTTATAAGGTCCTTTAAACTTCTTATCTAACTTAGATTGACGCCTTTCTTCGCATTCTACGAAAACAAATTCACCAACGGCAAAAGGTTTAATCCGAGCTTTACTCTTGTTAAACCGTATAGTGTCAGCGTTAGCTACTCTTTGAATATTCTCTGTTGCAGATGAACGAGCCGCTTTGATATTAATTAGAGTTGATTCAGAAGAACTAGGAGCTATTTTAGTTAGATTAGGCTAGGAACCTTGAATACCAAACATCAGTTCCATGGGTGTAAACCCTGTGGTCCTGATGTTTGGTATGTGGAACGTGTACTATTAAGAGCAAGTTGAATCTCTCCTAGTTCGTCCTTCCAAGCATTATAAGAATTACATTCTATAGCAGTAAGAATATTATTTAAAGTTCACATGACCCTCACAACCTGCCCGTTAGCTCTACTACAACCAGTTGCTATTAAATGGAACTCTATTTTACTATCATGCCAAAACTTATTAAATTCACTGCAATCATAACAACATCCTCTATCTGCGATAATGCGCTTCGGAGCACCAAATAAATAAACAGCATTCTTAATTGCTATAACAGCGTATGAAGAACTTAAAGCCGGAGCATATTCAAGCAGTACTTTGTAAACGCATCTATACAATATTCCCTTTCTTAAATCGTACGTATGTGATATCTCAGATAATTGATTATTACGTAATTTTGATGTTATTTCAGAAAATTCTGAATCGCGTTGTTATTCTCCTTTTAGCTAATCTATATCTAACTCAAGAAAATTTACTTTACGGTGTTCCAAATAGTTGGCGTTTGACAAATTGCAGGATAAAAAAAATCTGTTTGAGCCATCTTTCGACCTTCTTCGTACACTATGTTGAAATCGAAAGTCTGTAATATAGCACACCAGCGGTGAACCCTTACAAGTCAAGTTTTGAATGGGAAGCTTTAGGGGAGTTACAATCAGTGAATAGAGTAAATTTTCGTCCATGCAAATAATGACGAAAATGTTCGATTGCTTTTACTACGGCAAGAGTCTCTAACTCATAAGTAATAACGCGTCTTTGCATCTATAGTCTTCCTACTGTAATATGAGGGGCACCATTATGTTTTAGGATAAGTGTTGCACCATATCCTTCACTACTTGCATCGGTATGGACTTCAATGGACAAGGTAGGATCAAAAACTTTTAAAACTAGTTCGGATGTTAAGATATGGATAGTATTTTTATGTACTTGGTCATGCTCTGGAGTCCATTTAACATTACCCTTTCCTTTTGTTAAGGGATACTAAGACTATTTATATGTTTCAATATAAGAACTAAAAGATATACCAAATAATAGCTCTTGGTGTATGAACGAATTATTTATCTGAGGCAAAGTTATTCAATGATTATGTAAACCACTTTGCATTATTGTGCACGTCTTAGTCAGTATTTCCATTATTGCATTAATAAAAAGGGGTCCCATTGTTTTATTTTATTGGTAGCACTATTACTGCAACTAGTTTGGTTGCTTGTTAAATAGGGTACTTAACGATAATCAGCGTCAAGTACTTTTCTAAAGTTAATTTTAAGATAATTAGTATTCTGGGTCAAATTACATCGGTACAACATCGTTATCTAGACAGAAACTAAGCAAAGCAACGAGTAAGTGACCATAATGGAGCCCCAAGCAATTATTCCAGTATGGGGACGGGTGTAGGGGTAGTCGCTGGTAGTCCCTTACGCTTAGGTAACCGGTTTACTCGTTTGTCTTTTAAAAGATTAAACAGTTTTAACTATAAGTTACTTATTTCAATAAATACGTTTATCCAGTCTTAACATAAATTCGGAATTGACTCAGACCGTATATCGATAACGGATGTACACGCGTACGGTGCGAACAGAACTTTTTATAATGTTTTCTTGGTTTTACATTGGCAATCGCTTCCTTGAAACGTAGGTAGACTAATCTTTTCATAGAAAATAGTCATATCCGGCCAAGAGACAAAAATATCAAAACGGGTTCTTGGAGAATAGGAAGTGAAGTAGATTCACCGTTATGAGAAAAAATATATACTCGTAAAAGAAAGTAAGATAGATAAGTATATAAGTAAAAATACAAGCATAAAAAATATCAGTTACAGATTTAACTGAAAATAAAAATATATTTAGTATGGTATCTATTTCATCTACATAATATGTCTAGTAGCCGAGCTCTTCTTCCAGGTAAAAAGATGTACTTGTATCAGGAGACCTTTCTCTTCTATAATATTTATTAATTTGTATATCGATATGTTTTTAGCGCTTCTGTTTAGAGATAAGGCAGGAGAGATGTAAGTTTTGTAATGTGTAAGTGAATGTATACTAACAAGTTTGTTTTCATGCGTGTTTGTGGAGTGACATTAAATAAAATTGGTAACGTGATTCACGTGACGGGAGCCAGAAAAGACTCGATCTCTTCGCAATACTTATTTGGAAGTAAATCTTTTACAGATTTTTAAATCACGCTGTTTAGTAGCTATTCAATTGGTAATAGATAACATAGCCAGGATTATTGTCGCTATGCATACGAGTTATTATCGGACTTAACGTGTGCTATCGCGTGTTTCCGTCTCGTTGTGTGAGCGAGAGGATCATAGATAACTAAGAAGTTAGAGAACTAGAAAAATAGTATGAATCGACAATCAAATCATTGTAAATTAGTAATTTAAGACACTAATAGTACTCGAATTGAGATCAAAACAACTCACACTTATTTGAAGTGTAACATGATGTCATATTTCAAATATAGATACAGAGAAGCGATTTTGTAAAATCATTTCGCACATTGATGTACGTTTAGTATAAAAACTAAACGTTCTTCAAATTTCAACCCCGTTGGCATTAATCAAAGTTGATATTAACTGTCTCGTTTTAATAGTTCATGATTAGAATTTAAATGGAACGGTGCCCTGCACTAATGCAGGGCACCGTTCCATTTAAATTTCAATGTTAAATTTTATTTGGAAGGCTTATCTATACTACTAATAAATAGCGTCATAATTAGAACGAAATTCATATTAGCAGATCCCAAATGCTAGCTTGCACATTTTGGTGTAATATTTTTTAGAAAAATGAACTGTTGTTACGATATTTGTAATTTAATATATATAACAATAAACCCAATTAATTTAGGTTCCTTAAATGAAACAATACCTACTTAGACAAACGAGCTAACAGTTTCTTACATCCACATCTAAAAAAGATAATTTCGTCACATTAGAATAGATGTGAGCGCAATGATTTCAAACTATGGCCCCCAAAACTACAATGCGGAGACTTTGTGTGAATATAAATATTTGAGAACAAGAATGTTAAATCATTAGCAAGCCAAAGCTGAAGACGAATACAATTCAACATGGCCGCTAAGGTAAAAATAAGAACAGATTCATAATTCATATCTTTTAAGGTAGTAGAGCTACGCTAGTTTCAGCACGAACGGCTTGGCTCGGCCGCAACGGTACTACCTTCTCAAAGAAGATCAACCATAAATTAAAAAATTCCTGATATTTTGTTTTGTTGGTGAGTGCGAGATCCCAGGCCCGATGATGCAGAAGCATCTCAAATAGGCTATAGTAACAGTGTGGGTCACCATGCTGCATTGACTGCGTTCGCAATGAGTATGATGACCATCACTCTTGGATTCTGCTCATGTTTTCCATCAGGCAAAGTGGAGTCATTTTGGCAGGCTTATACATAAAAAAATATCTCTGTTCGTCTTAATGCGTTAATCCTTATAGCTATAATTCACACTCATTAAACTATTTAAAGATTAAATTGATTAAAACTACACTTATTTTTATTCATTGCTTTTAGTTCGCTTAAATTAATGCTGCCTACATAAATTTTTATTATTCTATGGCAATTCTTTTCCCTCGAGTTATATATTTTTCTCCAGACTGATACAATAATATTTTTTTACAGTTTATAGTGTTCTCCTTATGCGTGGCGTCTGTATGCGGTAGTGGTGGTTACTCGAGTTTCTCTTATGGCGTCGTTGACCCTAACACTGGTGACATCAAGGATCAACATGAGAAACGCGTTGGTGACAGTGTCGTCGGCAAATATTCACTAATTGAATCTGACGGAAGCAAAAGAATAGTTGAATATGAGGCTAGTGCCGGTAAAGGATTTAATGCCATTGTTCGAAAAGAACCTACCATTGTGACTCAACCGTCCGGACCTATAGGTCCTGGTCTTCTAGGTCTTGGACCTTTAGTTGTACCTGCTAATCAATCCGTTGGACCTGCTAATCAGTCAGTTGCACCTGCTTTACCTTCTTTACTTGCACCCGCTCAAGCTGATCCAATTATATCTGCCAATGCTACACCGATTGTACCTGTAGGATCTCCTGATCATCCAGAACAAATGGGTCAACCTAGTTCTCTTCCGCTTCCTGATGCTAATATAGATCTTAGTGGCAAACCCCGTTCTGAAGTTCTCCCTGCTCCTGGTACTCTTCCCCACCCAGGTACTTTAGTTCATCCTAGTTCCCAAGTCCTTCCCGGTACTTTACCAGGTAACTTAGCTCCGTTACCTGGTGCTTTGATCAACCAACCGCGTTTGGTTCCATCTGGTGCTGTTTCTCATCAAACAGTTTTTGCCCAACATGGTTTTGGCCAACGTGACGTCCTCCCTTACCCTGATGCCAACAGCTTTAAAACTTACCCCGCTTTTATTGATAACTCTAGGTTCTTAAATCCTTATGTTAACCAATTATCTGATAACTTCGTGCGTCCCGGATATACTGACTTTGCTGGAGCTAACAGATTAGCTAATCCTATTTCTGGTCCCCAAGGAGTTCCTGCTGTGTCCCATTTTTCTAATTCTATTGTACATGAAGCTACTCGTGCCTATCCGAGATCTCACGCGTTCGGTTACAATGGTGCCTATGGTGGACCTTACGGTGGTTCCAACGGAGGTTATGGAAGATTTGGTGCTCACGGTCAACCTGGTGTTTTGAGTGCTCTCGGCCAAACTGGTGCTTTGGGTGCTCAAGGCCAAACTGGTGCTTTTGGTACTCCACTTTCACATGGACCTGCTGATTTTCTATCTCATGGTGTTGGACCTTATGGTGTAGCCCACAGCTACACCAGCCTCACCCGTGGGGAAGCTTACCCTCACGGTTATGGAGGATATGGATCTCGTTTTAATGGTGCCAATGGTGCTGATGTAGGAGCTGGTCTACCTTGGTGATTAGTGTAACATTTATTTAACTGTGATTTAGTATAAAATAATTAAATTATGTTAAAATTATACTCTGTTTCATTATTTATATACACCGTATATATGTTAGCGCAAGAATATAAGAGCTATGTCAAAATTGTTCTGCTTTATATAAGTGAGACGTAACAATTTGTATGAAAGAAAGAACAATCATATTAGCATATAATAATCGTTTCAAACAAAAACAGTCGTTCTAAACTAATGTATACAAAAAATATTTATTTTATAGAGACTATATTAACAAATTACTTGACTAAAGAATCAAACAAAAATTGGAAATTCTTCCAGGTTATCGCTACTCTGGGCAATTCGGTTGATAGTAGTGTTACAATGAAACCTATTAAACTCACATGACATGCTGCACTGCACCTAATATAGGAACGGTCCGGGATCAGTTACTCTTTTCATTAAAAAACATAAAAAAAACTTATTGCATACGAAAACATAAAACAATATTAAATTTACTTAAACACTATTACAACATGTAGAGTTAATTCTCACGGGGACAATGTACAAAGATGCTAGTGAACAAATGAACGTAACAATGATATAATGAATTATACAAATGTATGCATTTCAAAAAACGTGTGGAACACCACTTTGAACACTTTGATGACCTACTGTTCTTTTTAATTAAACTCCATCGTATCAACAGAATTTAGGCAACTTCTTACTTTAGTGTTTTAGGTACATCTTATACAATATATTACAAATTTGGGTGTCGATTATCTATCTGAAAGTAACTATGTGATTTGCGCAAATTAACAGGTAGAAGCTAGATGCGTGGGACCGAGGATAAAGCTAATTGATTTACAATTTTAGAAACACCTCAAGCAATGGACCGTGGTAGACTGATGATAATAACGATAAATTACACTCATGCATACTGACAAGCAGTGGGACATAATGGGTTGTTGAGGATGAACCAGAATTTTAGGTGAATTCACTTTTTAATATCAAATTACTTAAAATTCACTGCACGGTTGGCCTAGTGGTTTAAGTAGTCGCCACACCACTTCCTACTGCGCCAAGTGTTGTGGGTTCAAATCCTACATGGGACAACACTTTGTGTGATCCATAAATTGTTGTTCCGAGTCTGGGTGTACTTTGTGTCCGTTTCATGTATGTTTGTAAAGTCCCCCGTGACACAGGAATTTATATTCCTAATGCGGGAGTTGTCTCTAAAAAAAAGTGTTCCATTGTTAAAAAATCGTGAAGAAATAAGTTGTGATATTGTTAATTATGAAAAGGATATAGTATTACTATCAAGATCTAATCTCAAGCGACTTAAGGGTTCCCAATACTTTACGTAATAGTTATTCGCCAAAGATCTTTCACTTCGATTCTTTACCGACACGATCTGTACCCATTAATTTACCGATTATTATGTTTTCTGTCATCTCTAATGATTCTTCTAAGACCATTAACAATATCTCTATGTTCATTACCACTCCCACCTGAGATTAAGGTAATGTATGGACTAGATTTATACAATGTCACTTGGAATTAAATTAGATTTATACAATGTCACAGAATAAAGTCGTGCCTTGTCGTCATTTATTATGTAAATAAAATTGAATGTTTATTAATAACACTTCAGCAGTTACATTTTTCGCAGACATGACAAATTAACATGTAAAACAAACATTTATCTACTTACTCGCGACCGACAGAAACAATTAACAGACAGAGAAACAAATTTAAAAAATTTTTTTTTTTATTGTATGTACTGTTTAGGGAAACATTATTAGTTTGATATTACAGACACTTCAATTTCATTTTAAATGTACAATATATATATCAAAAAGTAGGAACGCACTTATGGCGCTAGTGTTGCGGAAGTCTATAGGAGGCGATAGTCACTCACCATCACCAGTCATTAAGCAAAGTCAGCTTTTTTGTACTACTATTTAAAAAAAACTTGTTCGGTCAAAATGTGCTAAGTTTTTTTTTATGTTTTGACTTTGAGAAACGAGGAGGTTATCAATGATACTCATTTTTTTTAGTAAGAACATGATGTCATTTACTATGTTAAATTAGTATATGAATACTTCAAGTAATTTATTAAATATTTAATTGTGGTTTAGAAAAATCTGAGATACGTTCAAACAAAGAATGGGTGTTCTTTTTGTCGTTTCATATATGTTTATTCCTAATACAGGAGTGATCTTTTCGAAGAGAATCAAGACAGACAATGATATGTGATAGGGTGACTTTAATGTGGTTAACAACTGTTTACAAACATTTCAGGTAAATAATAATTTCATCTATTGGCTACACAGTGGGTTACTCTCTGTTTGGTGATAGCGATAGCGATTTAGGAGATCACGTTAAGCCGTCGGTCCCCGTAGGCATGAACATGTATGAGAGTCGTTATTCGGAAGTCAGTGCGCCCAAATATACTTTCAAACAATTAGTTCAACCTCCAAATTCTATGCATCCTCAGGGTTGTGGAGGTCCAACGTCAGTCGTTCCGTGGAAAAAATTGTTCAGGTGATTCCGGTTGAAATAGTAATGACCCCAATTTATCTTGAGGACTCCTAAGATAAATTGGGGTCGTCTAAGAAGTTGTTTTATATATTATTATGATGATGTATTATTTTATGAAGATAGAAATGTGTGTGAATGATAAATACGTAAAATCAAAAACATCACAATTAACACATTAATTTATTTGATGCTTTCATTATCCATGCATAATGTCTTCCTACGTCGGTATAAATAACAGCACTTCGACTTATTCTAGGTTGTTTATAGGAGACGATGCCTATTTGGATGTACCCGCGAACTATTAGTGCACTTCCTGAATCGCCACTGGAAAAAGAAAACTTGTATAAATAAGTTGAATAACTAAGAAGATAAAAATTCCATACTAATATTATAAATTCGAAAGTAACTCTGTCTGTCCGTCTGTCTGTCATGGTTTCTCGGCTAAATCGTTCACCAATTGTAATGAAATTTGGCATAAAGATTATTTATTATTTAATTCATCAGGAAGGACATAGACCGATACTTTTTACCGCATCAACCAAGATACGCGGGCGGAGCCGCGGACAAAAGCTAGTATATTATAAAAAATATTTATTCGGAATGATAATGAATAAAATCAGCATATTTCCCACTTGATTGTTTTTGTAGTTAAGTCACTTAAGCAGAAATGAAAAAAAGATTAGTTTAGAAACTTAAAGACACGTCATCGAAATTGTTTGTATAATAACAAACAAATAGGTGAAGCTAATTGAAAAGTGTTACGGTGTTAAGAGAGTTAACCTCGGATTATTAGCTGTGAACTCGTGTACACGTTCATTTTGGTGTGGTGATAATTGTCATAAATGTCTCTATCTGTATATTGGTTACTGCTAAGCAGGATTGTGGTTTCTGTTCCCGCCGAAACTGAGTATTATAATTTGGCCCATGTCACTATCATTATGTGCGTCTAATATATAAGTATTTAGAAAAGCCAAAACCTTGTTTATTTTGAAGTCATGATTAAATAACCAAAACAATTAAAATCATCAAGTTGTTAACAGTATATTAGGTATTTATTTTTTCTTACTGTGACACATAACTGGATTTATCGTTATTGCTAGCACAAAGCGTATCTTCTGGAATTTCAGTAAATACTCTAATACAATCACTCCTGCGCACTACGTATTGCTTCGTGAACTTAAGTTTCCGTGTCATCGTTCCCTTCAATTCCTGAAAAAGAGATTTAGTTGAAAATATACAAGAATAAAAGAAAATAAAATACATCTATTAGTCTAGAAAAAAATATAAAACAAAACAAACAATAGAATAATCTAGTTATGTGAATAACGTGCCATAGTACAGGCTATTTGGTCCTGAAGGGGACCACAGCGCTGATACATTTTAGAATTAAAATCACTTATTCTTGTTTCATTATCCATATAGGTATATTTTTCCATATAGCCATTAACCTTTGATGATAACACAAGTCGAAACCGCCCTAAAAGCGGGGTCAGGTGTAAACATAAACAAATAAAATAGTGGAATAAGTACAAATAATTTTGATTTTAGAATGTATTGTAACAAGTTCCACCAAGTGACGACAATGGACAATTGAGAGTATAAATTACACAGCGCTGATATTCACCTAAAGCCCAAAAATATCTCTCATGGACGTGTACACAGCTTAAACACTCAAACATATATCTATATAAATAAAAATTGAATCAAAAAAATGTATGTACGCGCAGAACTTTCGATCGACTGCACCAAATTGGATAATTATTATTTTAAGAGTTTGTTAATGTAAGGACAAGATTTGTATAGAAAAATAAAGAAAACAGGAGGTGTGATATTTTTTTTATCCGCTAAGTCGTATACATTGCGGCCCTGCGGGAAGTTAACACGAGCTTACTACAGTAAGTTTTTTGTTGTAATTCAGAAACAAATCACGAAATTGAACATGGTGGTATGAAGTTAGCCGAGGCAGCTAGTATATGATAATTACAAAGATCACATTACATCGACAGCTTTTAATAGTACATAACAAGACATAGGCCTCTCTGTCAAAATAGGTGACCAGTAGGCCACAACCTCTTTTGAAAGAGAGGCCTATTCTGGCCAGGTTATTACTATTATTAACCGTGGGAGAGCCACGCTTCGGCATGAATGGGCCGGCTCGACCGGAGTGATACCACGGCCTCACAGAAAACCGGTGTGAAACAGTGCTTACGCTGTGTTTCATCGAGTGAGTGAGGATACCGGAGGCTCATACCCCAATCCAACGCCCCCTATCCCCTTCACCATCCCTATTCCCCCCAGGCCGCCATAGTGTGGGTCACCATGCTGCATTGTTTTTTTTCGCATTGAGGATGGTGACCACCACTCTTGGATTCTGCTCATGCTTTCCATCAGGCAGGGCAGAGTCATTTTGGCAGGTTAAATATAAAAAAAAAAAAAAAATAGCTATAAAACTGGCCAGAATTGGTACCTATAAAGTTTGTTTCTAGTTTTCTTTATTTTAGCACTCATATTTTATTATTTCAATGCCATTATCTTTCCGGGTGCCATTCTGAAGTCTTATTCAAGAGTTTTATGCAGATTCTAAAATCTTGACAGTTTGTTAATTATTTTTGATTAACTAGTTCTAAAAAACTACGATACTATTTCTACCCCTGACTCAAGTAGATGTAGCAAGAAATTTATTTACCACATTGATTCTTGCAAAATGCCTTTTGCTACAAATTTAAAGTCTAGATAGCTACATTTATGAAACTTTAAACAAAAAATCTTACACAATTTGTATAACATATTGTAGTACACTGTAGTAAAATTTATAAACAGTAAAATCGAACTTTAACTAAAAATGAGGCATTACGCTGCAGCGCTTTTTCATTGTGTTGTCTAACAAACTATTAAAAAAAACAGCGTTAGAATGCTTATTATTAGGGATTATTTTCTCTAAGCGCCGAGAATTTCATGGTTGAACGTAGTATACGAGGTGGTGTGAGGTGTTTAAAAGTATCGCAAATTTTGAATTTTCGCGGGTTACGTATATTCGAATTTCGATTTTTTTGTGACGTTATGTTGGTACATATGTCTCTCACTTATGCTGACAAGTTCGACCATTTTGAATGTTCAGTTAATTGTTGACATCTGCTTTGCTAGCGCGTGTTTTGGTTCGTCTTCGATTTTTACCTATTCAAAAAAAAAGAACAAAGAATTTGTATCAAATTTTGTGTGAAAAACGAAATTAAGTGCGCGGATGCATTCCAAATATTGACTGTGGCATACGGAGAAGCTACTTTGGACAAAAGCAACGTTTATCGGTGATACAAAATGTTTTCAGAAGGCCGAGAACATGTGAACCACGAAGAGTGTGCCGGACGCCCAAGCACTTCAACAATAGACGAAAAAATTGATGAAGTGAAGAAAATGGCATTAGCCAATCGTGGAATCACTGTTAGAGAAATTGCCGAGGACCTAGGCATATCGAATGGCTCGTGCCATTCGATTTTAATTGATACTTTGGGCATGAGACGGGTCATCATCATCATCATCAGCCTATCGCAGTCCACTGCTGGACATAGGCCTCTCCAATTTCACNGTTACGCCTTTTAGGATGGATATACCGCCATCGGTCGGTCGCCAGAGCCTCGTTTGTTATCTAGCAGGGTGCACCGCGTGCAGGTGAGGTTGGCTGGGGGCGAAAGATTGTGGTTCGCCCCCACACACCCCATGCATGCAGGCATGAAACGGGTCACCGCAAAATTCGTACCAAAATTGCTCAATTTCGATCAAAAACAGCATCGCATGAACGTTTCTAACGAGATATTAGAAATTGTCCTCGACTTTTTCTTGTTCCTGTGACTTTTTCTTGTTTCCGAAACTGAAGAGGCCCATGAAAGGATTACGCTACGCCATGATTGACGAGATAAAGACGGCATCGAAGGAGGAGCTGAACAAGATACAAAAAATTGATTTTTGAAGTGCTTCGAAGGTTGGAAAAAACGTTGGCACAAGTGTTTAATATCCCAGGGGGATTACTTTGAAAGGGACAAAATAGATATTCACGAATAAATAAATAATTTTTGAAAATACACAAAATTCGCGATACTTTTTGAACACACTACGTAAGTGCGCAATGTACAAAAATGAAGAAGCTTGTTGCGCCACATCCACCCGTTAACACATATACTATTTTAAGAACACACAAACATGGGCATGCACACACCACATATACACTGCATATGCACTTACACACTTTTAGTAGTTATTTTTATTTGTTACATATATATTGTTATTACATATATATAACTATTTCTATATGTAAAAATACTTACATCAGTCAGCCCCCAGCCGGCTGCAAGTCCCTCCTCATTATAAGGTGGATTCTTCATCAACACCACACGTTTAATTCGTGAACTAAATTTCAATTGTTGCTTAAGTTTCACCAAAGCGATATCGTGAGTTACCTTATTGTCATCGTAATTTTCATGAAGGATGGTTTTTACAATTTTATATGATGTACCGTGATATATATCCTCGCTTCCAACTGAAGCAGATAGAGACAGCGAGCCACGACATCCAGTTACACAATGGCCTGCAGTTAAAATCATCTGCTGGTTAATAATAGAGGCTCCACAAATGCATATTTCTGGTTCTACTCCTCTGTATTTATGGCATGAAATAGTGAGGAACGCGGAATGAGGAAATGCTGATATCTTTGCATTTTTACCATGAACAACGAATGGTTGCATTTCACATTTCGCGAGAATTAGAAAATAAGAAATAATGAGAATGGAATGAATCGGTTTCATATTACTGAAAAATTGATTTCCAGCTTGGATTTATGTAGTCATAATATTTCAGTGATTAAAGAGTAACCAATTAAATTAGCAGTTAAATTTCATGCATTTTCTTTAGTAGCTATTAACAGAAAAGAAAATCAACAACAAGAACTAGAAAGGTGAAAGAACTTTTCAGAAAAAAACTAAGGAGATATATCCTATTTTCTATTCATAATCGCAGAAGTCTGGGATCTTGGTTGAAATTTCTTTAAGAACGATATCTGATCTGAAGGTATTTAACCTTAAGAAATAATGATCCAGCTAGCCTAAGCACCACTGCAAGGATAAAAAGTTGAGTGTAGAAGATGCCTCAATCATCAGTGAATGTTCGCCAGAGTGGTGTCATACTAGTCGCTCTTAATGATTGGTATAGGTGACCGTTCCCGGACCCCTTAAATTTTTGGATGCATTGTATCCTACCATTTGGTTTTAGTCATTTCAATACCGAAGTTATGTCCCTCCGTAAACTCTGATAGAGTAACGGTTCAGAGGACTTTACACGCTTAAGAATACATTTTATTATAAGCATCGGCTTAATCACAGCAGAAGTTGTCCTAACAAAAAAGAACTTTACATTGTAGGTGAACAGCGAGAGCAGCTTTTGATTATAACTTTCCTTTTCCTTTATAACTTTCATCCTTCACTTGGAGTCAGAGTGTCTGTGATTTTTGATTTTTAAACCAATTACATTTATTCAAGACTTGCTGATCCAGCGAACTTCATTTACATATTTATTATATATATTTACATATTTATCTCAGCTTCCCACTAGCAGTGTACAGTTGCGGACAAAAAAATTAAATCGTTTATTTTGGTGCGGCTGATCGGAAAATATGCGCGTACGTATATTTCGGCGATTCATTTTTATTTATATAAATAGATTAGCGCTTCTGCAAACCTAGGGTTTCATTTATAGCAAAGTATGCAATGTTCTATTATACTATTTATTGACATACACATATTTTCGTAATCATTAAATAATTGAAAAGTAGTTTTCTTAATATATTCGAGTATATGCCTACTTCGGAAACATTTTTATTGGTAACACAAAAAATAGCATTTTCAACCGTTGCAAAGTAGACGCGCAGCGTTTTCTTGAATCCATCTATAAAAGAAACCTACATCTGTGTAGACGACCACTTGCTTACTCGTACCCGGTTTCTTGTAGGACACCAGTCCGATCTGAATATAGCCACGAACGACCAAAGCACTGCCAGAATCACCTCTGTAGAAAAGAGACTGTTAAGTTTGGACCTAAATATCTCAGTCATTGTTAAATCTATGCATAGACTGCCTCAGTGGTGCAGTGGTAGCCAATGCGACTGCTGTGCGAGAAGTCTCGGGTTCGATTCCTGAGTCGGGCCAAATGTTTGTATGATCTGCAAATATTTGTTTCGGAGTTTGGGTGTTGTATATGTATAATATGTATGTATTTACAAAAAAAAGTATTTAAGTATTAATATCAGTTATCTAGTACCCATAGTACAAGCTCTGCTTAGTTTGGGACTACATGGCGCTGTGTGTTAAAATGTCTGAACAATCTGAACATATTTATTTAGCTACAATGGTTACGTGTCTTAAGTTAAACGATATATTTGAAATAAACGTTACCGAGATGCATATTCGTTTTCATTATCGCTCCTCGCACAAAAAGTCCCTCGAGGTATGCTCCTTAAGAGTTTATAGCAATCTGCCAAATCCAAGACACGTTGATTTATGTATTTCAGCTTATTTCCAAAAGTATTAGTCTCCTCCTAAAAAAGAAAAAAAATAACTTAGTACAACTAAAATAAGACCCATTTTGGGGGCAGAGAGGGAACATTGGGGTTCCTACTCAGGCTGTCTACAAGCCATAGGTAAAAGGAGGTACGTCAGGATGAAGATATACCTGATCCCCCAGTAATTCGATATTCTGAGGATTTCCACACCGACGAAAAAAGGAGGAGTGGTTAGTGATCATAATTGTTAAACTGCAGGTAGTGTGTTTCAATTCTATTACAAATGTAATTTATTTATAATACATAAATAGACTTCTTTAAATTTATTTAAGAATCACTTATTTAGTTACAATAGTACATTATCTGCCTTGTTTTGGAACCGACGTATGTATGTAAGAGAAAATTATGATCAATATTACTATTTATTAATAGATGTATAATAAAAGAGTATCTACATTAAACTTACATCAATAACTCCCCATCCAGCGACCTGGGCTTTTTCATAATAAGGCGGCTTATTCATAAGTACCATACGATTGACATTGCTGTTAAGATAAAGAGGAGTTACAAGCTTTAGTAGCCCGATGTCATTGATATTTGTATCAGGATAATAATCTTCATGAACAAGATAGCCCGATCCTGATGATCGGAACCCTGAATTCGCAATTAAACTCCCAACTGACACTGATACGAAGCTGTCAGGTGTGCATTCTGCCAAACAGTGTGCTGCAGTTAGTAACAATCCTTGATTTAAAATTGATGAACTACAAATCCATAGAACTAACACTGGAGGGTCGTTTAGCTCGCACTGTACACCTAAATATGCAACATGTGGGAATTGCGTAATATTGGGTACTATGCCACCGACAATCTTAGCTTTCATTTCACAATCACCATAATGCAGGTATAAAGTAAAGCAAACATACAAAATGATGAACATTTTTAATGTGACTAGACGTGAATTAAGTAAAAATTAATTACGTTTCTTTTAATGTTTATCATTCCTTATCAACTAATTAAAGATTGGTTTGATTAAGTCATTATTGTTTTATGAACATAACAATATTTTTTACACGTCTTATTACCAGTTGGATGGTTTGAAATGAAGAAATTTTACGGCATTTTAATTAATTATTTATTAGCTCTACGAGATCTCCTTGTTTTTCTAGTCATACAATTTATTTATTATAAATTGATTAGATAGGATAGTATTTTAGTAAAGAAAAATAAATAAATGAAATTTTACTTTTATAACAAAGATTTAGTAAGAACTATCTAAAAAAACAGATGTTATTTTTGTTCTAACTTTATCCAAATAAAAACACAAAACGCTTTAAAATAAACAACCGTTGCTACTATTATATTATCATTCAACATCATTCAATCTCATCAGATTTTTTATATTTTGTATAACAAGAAAAATATGGACAAGACGCCGCAAAACTAAATTCTATTATTTCAATGGGTATACAAATTTGTAAGCGTTGCACAAAAATAATAATAATAAAAATGACATTGTAAGTTGTTTTTATGAATCATATATCATCGAAACAGGTGGTAAGATTTTTTCCATCCTATTGTGCATGGTCCATATCCCAGCAAAATAATTAGTAATAGTGAATGTCACTTACCATAATATCCGTACAAAGGTTGCCTGTGAAAGATCGCCATGAGCAAAAAGATTATTGTCAAATTTGTATATTGTAACTCTTTTTTTATCTTTGTGTTATGTGTGTACAACAAAGGCAAATAAATAAATAAAATTGTTTTAGTGGTGGTTGTTGAAAATCATATTTAATTCAGGGCAAGATTCGCATACCAAGATCTACAGCGTAATTAGATTGATTACCTCTCTTTTCTTAAAATAAAGAACATGGAAGAACGATCATGAAGGGAAAGGATAGAAGAATAGTTATACAAGAGTATTCAGTCATTGGTTTACCTACATATTTATATCAACTTTTATAAATTCATTGTATATAAATAAAACTGATAAGAAATATACTTTAACGAGTTATTTAGCATCTTTATTAAATGTACCTTTAGGATTAGATTTCCTGCATGAAATATATTAGTTGTTGTGGTACAAAGAAAAGCTTTTAAAACAATTATTTTATTTAATAATTTTTTTATATTAATTCATTCTTACTTTACATAACAATGTCAAATACAACATTAATAGTCTTCACAAATTATTTTTTTCGTGCTTTTCTGTATCCATTCGTAGAAGTAACCAACATCAGTGTAGATGGTAACACTGGTACTTATGCCAGGATATTTGGCGGATACAATGCCAATTTGTATGTAGCCTTTAACTACCAGAGCACTTCCGGAATCACCTCTGAAATTATTCAAATTTTAAATATTATCATTTCTTTATTTTTTTCTTCTTTTTGTTAATTTGGCCAAATGTTTTTATGATCTGCAAATATTTGTTTCGGAGTTTGGGTGTTTTTTATGTATAATATGCATGTATTTACAAAAAAAAGTATATAAGTATTAACATCAGTTGTCTAGAACCCATAGTACAAGCTCTGCTTAGTTTGGGACTAGATGGCGTTGTGTGTTAAAATGTCTGAAAAAATATGAGCTGTGGAGTTTCAAATAGAAAAATCCATCATCATTGATTTAAAATTTTTGATAAATCTTTGTACGTGCCTATGTTAAACCTAAGTGCCTAAATTACTATATGATATGTTTATATAGATATCTATATATTCATTTACGTCCATACACACTTAGGATAATATTCTAAAGGATTTCTTACTGAGCTGCATAGCTTGATGTTTTTTTATTCTGAGCACAAAAGGTTCCCTTCGGCATCCATTCAAATAACTCTAAGCAATTCTTCATATCCCATATGTATTGTTTTGTGTATCTAAGTGACAGTGATTCTGTTTGGTCGTTTTCCTGTAACTTACAAAAAAAAACATTGATTCAAACTATTTGTTTATGCCCATATAACTGGAATTGTCAAGCGATGTTCGTGAATTTCGACCAGTAGTACAAAGTTATTCTGATTAAAAGACATCTTTCTATTCCAAAAGATGTTCGATGTTCCTACTAATATAAGAATCCAAGCTTTTGCAGAATCAAATCATAACTCTAATGAAATTTTAATACCCACATTAGTAATTCCCCATCCCGCGACCAAAGCCTGTTCTTTGTATGGCGGATTTTTCAGTAGTGCCACACGATTAATTGTTGAATTGAATTTCAATGGAATTTCTACTCTTATCAACGCAACATCATAACTTAATGTTTCTTCATTAAAATCTTCATGAACGATATAGCTATGCGCGATAGAAACACTATTTTTAATCTTATATTCTTGGCCAACTGATATCGTTATAAAAGTTTTTTTAATGCATCCGTATACACAATGAGCGGCAGTTAGTAAAATATGTTGATTTATAATGGATGAACCACAAATCCATGATATATTGTAATCATTATTTTCATCGTTACAATTATTTGTAAGGTGGGCTACATAAGGAAAATCCGATATATTTGCTTTTACTCCTTTAACAATAAATGGTTTCATTTTGCATTCTGAAATTATTACAAAGTACGATATAATTAGTAATAAATTGGCTATCAGCATATTACCGTCGTCACTGTTCGATTGAATTGCTATCGCTTCAAGTTTATTATGCTTACCATCAAAACGTTTTATATAGCATAATAAAGTTTATCATTGGAGGTTTCTTAGTGCATTTACATATTACGTACTAACCCTTTTCAAGTAACTTTTGTTATATTATTGTTTTTAGTCTTACTGAAATCACGAAAATCAAGTCTTCTTACTGTATTGTAAGGAGTATCAAGGAAATTGTTTGTGTGAAATTTAAAAAACCAGAAGTTTCTTTATTATCTTAGTTATTGATTAAAATGTTTAATGAAACGTAGTGCGGTATCCAAATAATATATAAAAAATGATGGGATGGGAGATAGGGGAGGGGTTGGGGTACGGATCTCCGGTATCCTCAGTCTCTCGGTGTAACACAGTGCAGGCGCTGTTTCACACCGGTTTTCTGTGAGGCCGTAGTTTCACTTTGGTCGAGCCGGCCCATTCATACCGAAGTTGACTCTCCCACGGTATTGATATTATTTAAGGTTTAATATTTACCTTCTCATTTAATAGAGAGATTTCTACAAACATATCAAACAAGAAAAATGTTAAAAACCACAGCCCGGCGATGTAAAAACTTTTGATGAAATTCATATTGAGTGTGTTACCTGGGTTATTATTAAGAAGCTAATGAAACCTCATTCGTTTAAATCAGTTCAATAGTTTAGGCGATATGGTGGTACACAGTATAGCACATTTACCTTTCTTTTTGCTTTCGCCGTTGTCGAGTAAAAAATAGGTCGTTAATCATCATTAATTTAAATATATGGCCTTCAATGTACTAATTTAAAATTAAAATTCAAACTCCTTAATGTTAAATGAGTAACTAATGTGAGTAAAAGAAAACTAACTAATGTGACTGCCTCTGTGGCGTAGTGGAAGCGAATGCGACTGCTGTGCAAGAGGTCCCGGGTTCGATTCCTGAGTCGGACCAAATGTTTGTATGATCTGCAAATATTTGTTTCGGAGTTTGGGTGTTTTCTATCTACAATATGTATGAATTTATAAAATAAAAGTATATAAGTATTAATATCAGTTGTCTAGTACCCGTAGTACAAGCTACGCTTAGTTTGGGACTAGATGGCGTTGTGTGTTAAAATGTCTGAACATATTTATATTTATTTATTATTTATAACTAAGTGTACATTTTGTGATCTAATAATGTAGTGTGTCTCAACTTGGTAGCCTTTTGCATTCACTGCAAATTTGAGATAAGATTGTTACGTAATTGTTCCAAAAATAATAAATTTAGAAACGTTAATTTAAAACATTAATATACATAAAAGTACAGTACAGTTATTATCTTTCTTCTCAACTTCGCCGTGGTCGGGTAAAAAGTCAGTCGGGTATCATCAAAAAATTTGTTCAAATTGTTGACAATTTCATCCATGGCTTTCCATGTACTAATTGTTTAAGATGGTTGTTTCCAACACTATAAGAAGTTATAAAAATAGAATGAACATTGTCATTATGGTGTTAGTATTTAGTATTTAGTTACATTGCGAACTATATGACAGGATATTATAGAATAATAACGGACGTTCATTTATTGACGACCGGAACAGACCCCGGCTTGCGGTTACTGAGTTCTGACCACAAATTGAAGCATTGCTATTTCTATCCGCCTGCCCAAATTAATAAGTCATATTTGCTGAATTATTAAAGGAGGCAAGAATTAACTGTTTACTTACTGTCGATTTAATTTGGTGTTTCAACGTTTTCATTCTTATGTCTATAGAGTAGCAAGTCCATGAGAGGTGGTTGTTACTAATTATTAAATAATTCGTCTGCTAGTCTGCCCTACCAAACCTGGCTGTGACTACTATGGGCACTAGTAACACAAAAGTTTAAAGTAACTGTATTTTTATTTATTGATCGGTAATAAAACAGGCCTCCAAATAAAAAGGCGGTTAAAAAGGCACTCATAGCCTCGATGCACTCGGTAATTAGAAACAATCTCCGAGAGTAAGCAACGACGGCACGGTCAGTAACTGGATGGATGAACGCTAGTGGCATGATATCATGAGCGTCTCCGTAATTCGGATCTCCGTTATTGGGAAGCAAAAGCAAGATTACGTAGCCTCAACGTTCTCTTGTCAGTCCCCAACCCGGACTCGGTCAGTGGGGGGACGTATGGCCTGAACCCTCTTCCGAGAGGAGTCCTGAGCCCAGCAGTGGGACGTTATGGGTTGTCAATAATGATGAAAGGAGGTTTTATGTTCAGCAGGGGAGAGAGACAATGATGATGATAGTAATAAAATCTTAAAATCGCAGTCTTATTGATATATGGCAATTATCCAAGTGTTGAAATTGGGTGTGTTGTAGCTCATATTATGTTGGTGATAAAAGTAAATTCATTTTATTTGTAAGCTAACAAAGTTTGTAATGGAAGAGCTTCTGTAGGTAATAGATATTGCCGATGGCAAGAGATGCTGCCGCGACAGAACAACAAAATGATAAACTAAACTTAACATTATTCTTCTATTAATTTTCTTTCAAAAACCAAATCATACTACTCATACTAGGAATACATCCTGTCTTATGGTGATCTTTACAAATAATTTATAAATCACAAAAAGTGTTATATTTGTGAGTGAAGATCGAACCCATAACAGTCATTTAAAAACGAAATACGCGAGTCACAAATTTTTTAATCATTTACGTGGACAAATCATGTATCTTTGATGATGTTCAATATATGTAATAAACTGATTATTTTTCAACACCTTTTGAATTGTGAATGACCACCACTATTAAACATAATTTAGTGAAACGAAATACTACTATAAATCTGAAACTGATTATTAAGTACAAATAAAATGAAAGCCGTAAAATGATTGACATGTAAATAACACTCACACAATACATGATAAAACTTACGTAACCAAATTTATTTGTGTTTAAGTTTATTGTATATTAGCCACACAGCCCATAAAGGTAACTATCATCATCATCTCAGCCAAAAGACGTCCACACTGCATCATGGTCTCCTCCAAGTTTCTCGACAGAAAATGATCCCGTTCAGCCCGTACCCAACGGGTTCCCGCGACCTTCACTAAATCATCGGACCACCTTGACCACTAACGCCTTACTTAATCTTAGTAGAGTAAAACTTAATCGAAAAGGCGATAAAAAATTAATAAAATGTGACCAATTACCCCGGTAGTTGAGAAATTTATTTAGAATTATGTGTAATAGAAATAGCTTCTGTATACTGCAATACTATTAAAATATTAAACCGGTTGTGATAAATCAGAAACATTTAAGGATGATAACTAGAATGTTACAATTTGCATCAGAAAAAACCAACCTTGGCCGCCATTTTCTTTAAATTATCGCTTGTTGCTAATATAATAACTTTGTTACTAATGTCAGGCATTGTACGCTTTTTTAAACATTTACGCATAATAACCGGCCGTAACACCAACAATAGGAAGTAACAATACTATTAAGGTCACAAAACGTACGGAACTTTAATAAAAATGATTTTTAAATTTCGTAGTTTATGAATAAAATTTGAATCAGTTATATACAGCTGTACTCAATAATGTTCATATTTTTAGTTTGTTTAATATGTGTAATATGTGCATTTTAGAATCCCAAATCGGGACAAAAAGTTTATTGAGTTTTACTGGTTATAGAAACGCTGTAATAGCAGCTCGGAGTTTGGAAGTCGGAGTTAGGCCCTCGTGCTTCGGAGAGCTCGTGAAGCAATCAGTCCTGCGCCTGATCTCCCGGTCGTGTTTAATAACCGTCCCTTCGGATTATGAGTTTGCGCACACTTGGCTGGACTTTTTTTTTACCTGGTGGAATGCCTTTACGCACTTCGCTCCCCGCCTCCCCGCAGGGACAGGGGGTTCTTTTTTTTTTTTTATATATTTAAGCTGCTAAAATGACTCTGCCCTGCCTGATGGAAAGCATGAGCAGAATCCAAGAGTGGTGGTCACAATCCTCAATGCGAAAAAGAAACAATGCAGCATGGTGACCCACACTATGGCGGCCTGGGCGTTGGATTGGGGTATAGGCCTCCGGTATCCTCACTCACTCGATGAAACACAGCGTAAGCGCTGTTTCACACCGGTTTTCTGTGAGGCCGTGGTATCACTCCGGTCGAGCCGGCCCATTCATGCCGAAGCGTGGCTCTCCCACGGATACGGTTCGCTTTGTGTGGGACTCCTGACTGACTCGCCAGACTACACACTTAACCACCACGGTGTGCCACTTTGCGCCTGACGCGGGAGAGATCCGGGAACCGCTTTCTTACGCCATCCGGACCCTTCCCAGCGCCTGCCCGCACTGAAGCGGGCTCCGTCGTCTGATGGTAAAACTCTCAATTTGGGCGACGTACGGCACCCGCGTAACGTCGCCCCCTTGCGGCTGGCCTGTGAAGCGGATGGGGGGAAAACCCGTCCCTCCCATCCGCGGCCATACTCAAGGCAGCATGAGGCGGTGATAGGCGCGCCGCCGCCGCCCGGTTCGCCTGCGACGGATCGGGTCCGAGCGGAGGTCGTCCTCCCGGGCCTTCTCCGCTGCCTCCTTCTGCGAGATGACACTTGGCTGGTCTATGTTGACCTTGACAATAGAGTACATCTGGCGTCTGCTTGTGTCGCTATGATTTTTATCTGTAGCTTCAATTTAACGTTCATAAATGTCACTTGGTTTCTTAATTGAATAAATGATTTTGAATTTGAATTTGCTGGCTGCCATGGCTGAAATTGGCTAGGAGAACATCGTTGATTTACGTCATTTGTAGTTTCCATAGAAGCAAATCGGTTTTCAAGATATGACTGGAACTTTTCAGATCCCATAGCGGCTTGGAGCTGCATTGATCAGAGCCTGGTTATCTGGTGACTTATACACAGAGCCTTGTATAAGTCGGTGGTCACTATCGGTGTACAACCTATTGATCACTGAGACGTCTCTAAATATGTGCTTCCTATTCGTCATGATAAAAATGATCTAATTATAATCGGCATTGCCACGTCCACTTTCTTTGAGGCCGTTTTTTGGAGCAGGTGTTCATCAAGAACAGCCCCTCCCGTTCGAGAAAGTTGACAAGCATTTTCCCTCTATGATTCCTGCTTCCAAATCTATGGGATCGTATTACCGATTTGTAGCAAGTTTGCACTCCTACTTTGGCGTTGAAGTCACCCATGAGAACGTCTTAGTGGGTCTTAGTAGTGAAGTGGAGGGCCCTCATCATGTCATCGAACATATCCTGAACTTCATCGTCCGAGTGGGTCACTTGTTCTACATTGAGGCTATACCTCTCGGTATACTTAACCATAAAAAATAAAATAAATATAAATAAATATTTTCAGACATCTAACACACAACACACCACTGAGTTAAATAACGTAACAATTAGTGGAGTCTCCAGCCGGGACGACCTACGAACCATCGTGACTCAAAGGGCGCCTTTACGCCACTCGCGTACCTCTTTGGGGAAAGTTGTTCTCCGCCCGGACTTCAGCCACCCGTCGATAAACATTGACGAGCACTTGATGATTCTTAGCACCCCCTATCCCGCCGTTACCGTGGTGGCCACCAAGTTCAGAAAAACTGAAACTGCCGGGTACTGAGGGCCGTAGCTTTTGTATTCTTATTATTTTTGACCCACTGTTGGGGTGCCGACAACTAATTGTATGACACTAATAATTTTAATAGGTACCTCTTTCTTTCATATGGACCTCTATAAATCTATATATATATATATATATTTTATGATATATATATATTTTTTTAAATGATGACTTTTTCGCAATGAAAATAATACCTCATTCGATCGATCTTATCGAATATTATATTTTATGTAGTTTTCTTGTTTCTTACCTCTGTAGGCATTTCAGGCATAGATAATTGTTACCAACCTTGCATGGTAAGTTTCAAATTTTTATCAGAACAAAGGAAGCAACTTAATCCTTGTTCATAAAAGTTAGTTCAACAGTCTTTCTATAGCGAAAGAAGTTAATATACTTTCATTGTAAGTAACAAACGTTTAAAAGGGGTCAGGAATACTAAATGAAATAAAAATTCTATACACACATATTTTATTTTGATCACAGCATTTTTCGTTAGATTTAAGAGGAATTACTTATTGTTGCTTAGTAACCAAAGTCACCGAAGAGTCTATTTAGTAAAGGCCACCGTAGAGTCCACGACCGTAACCGTAAGCGCCATAACCGGTACTGTAGGCGTAGGGAGCGGCAATGGGAGCGGAGTATCCGTAGCCGCGAGCCAGGGGACCGGCATATCCGTAGCCGCGAGCTAGGGGAGCGGCATAGGAGTTAGAGTACCCGTAGGCGAGGGGAGCAGCAGCGACGACTGGAGCAGCAGCAGCGACAACAGGGGCAGCGTAACCGTAGGCTGGGTCTTTGCGTACAATAGCGTTGAATCCGCTGTGGTCATCAGCGGCGTAGTCAACCACACGTCTGGTACCGTCAGATTCAAGGAGCGAGTATTGGCCGACGACGCGGTCACCAAGGCGGGACTCGCTCTGGCTCTTGACATCACCGGTGTGAGGGTCTGCTACACCGTATGAGTAGCTGTAAGCTGAGTTGTCGTAAATGCCATTGGCTTGGGCAGCCGCGACCAGGAGAGCAAGAGCAAAGAACTGTAAAGAATTATTACATCATTAACATTGAATATATAGCAATCGTAAGACCCATTCGGATCTTACGGAATCCTTTTCCTCAGCTAAGAAGAAGAAGAAATCAGGCAAGGGAAATTAATGGTCCAATTTGTAAATAATTATACTATTATTTTTCTATTGGAAATTGTTATGGGTATTCTCAAAATGTGAATCATTTCATTGGTACCAAATGCAAATTAAGAAGAGCATATGAAGATGATTCTGAGTGTAAATAAAAGAAAAATAATATAATAAATAAAATAATAATAAAATAGAACAAACCTTAGCTGCCATTTTTTTGCTTTTTGTTTATTGTACAATAAACTACAAATGATTAATACCAGCTACTAATTCTCCTTATATACCTTCTGGCACAAATGGCTGAAATGTCTGTTTAATAATAACGACTGAGCGACCAAGGTCACATCCTCGAAAACTTTTGTTACATTTTTAATATATTTTTAGTAAAACATTTTTTTTTATAATTACCTCGTTTTTAATAACTCATCTAATACACAAAGCTAAACGATTATGATAACAATTAACTATCTAATTTTTAGACTGTCGCTTTTCAATGTATGAAAATACGTAATAGGCATTACATATCTTTTGTTTATCTAATATTTAGATTTAAATCATCTAATCATCAGACTATCGCAGTCCACTGCCGGACATAGGCCTCTCCAATATTTTTTTTTTTTTTTTTTTTTTTTTTTCAAAAAAACAACCCCCCCATTAGGAATATACATTCTTTTTCCGCGGGGATCTTTCAAACATACATGAAACGGACACAAAGTACACCCAGACTTAGAACAACAATTTATGAATCACACAAAGTGTTGTCCCATGTAGGATTTGAACCCACAACACTTGGCGCAGTAGGAAGTGGCGTGGCGACCACTGAAACCACTAGGCCAACCGTGCAGTCAAATATCACGCCACTTAGTTCGATTTTCGGATTCTCGCATCCACCTCCTAACAGCCGTTTTGCGCAGATCATCACTCCTGGCCTNATCTTTACAAACATACATGAAACGGACACAAAGTACACCCAGACTTAGAACAACAATTTATGAATCACACAAAGTGTTGTCCCATGTAGGATTTGAACCCACAACACTTGGCGCAGTAGGAAGTGGCGTGGCGACCACTGAAACCACTAGGCCAACCGTGCAGTCAAATATCACGCCACTTAGTTCGATTTTCGGATTCTCGCATCCACCTCCTAACAGCCGTTTTGCGCAGATCATCACTCCTGGCCTGTGGACGTCCTACACTACGTTTGCCAAGACGCGGTCTCCACTTGAAAACTCGTTTGCGCCAACGGTAATCAGTTCTACGGCTAATATGGCCAGCCCACTGCCACTTCAGATTACTAATCAGTAATATTTCGATTATGTTACATTATTACATTAAGTATACGTATACCGTTGTCAATGAATAACTGGGAGGCGGCCTATGATCTCCAACGTAATTAATGAATTCAGATATGTATGTAATTCTAAATAAACATTGTTTTCTTGATGCATTGTTTATTTGATATCTTTCTCAGAAAATTTACATTAGAGATAACATAGGTCAAGTCATAAATCTAATAGAATTTTTGACTTAAACAACAACTCATAATGTCCCACTGCTGGGCTCGGGTGTCCTCTCAGGAGACTCCTCTCTTTTTTGACTTAATATTAACTTAATATTGTCTTTGATAATGACGATACTATAATCAAGCGCATTTATAATCGTATCAAACTATACTTATTGCATAGCTTAATAAGGTGATGCAGCTAATTGAATATTACTGTCTTCCGAATCCACTCAGAGAGCATTGTTTAAGGTAGCGACATCTTGCTCATTCTTGCTCACAAATCAGTTTTACATTGAATAATATTTTTTTATCTTTTTTTTATATTGCATAATATTTTACAATAGAATTACTGAACTTCCCTTTATTCCTATACCGTTAGAAAACAGAAGGAAGGACATAGCATATTGCAGATACTACTAGTACAGATAGGTACTCATAAATTTATTCAAAATTTTATTTATTTCTCTTTCAATAGATAATAAGGTTCTAAAAAAAGCTTTTTGTCAGAATGTATTTTTGTAAATTTTACCATACAGACGGAAAATACTTTCGAAATACTGAAATAGTGTTTGTCAAATATTATTGTTTGGGATTTAATTTGTAGTATTCATACTTTTCTACAATTATATATAAATGGTATTTTTATTATTTCTCTGGTACCCATAACACAAGTTACATCTTAACATAGTTGCCAGAGTTCAACTACACTTGTGCTCCAAAAATATGTAGTTTTATTTTTGTATGTACAGCTTTGAGTTGTTGTTATTTGGTTTTAAATTAATTATTATATCTTATCTTATTTAGTTTGTAGCCGGACAGACAGTTTAAACGATATTTTAAATAGCTTAATATGTAAAAAATAATAGTGTAACTTACATACCTACTAGGAATTGTTAAGATCTATTTTTAACCTAAATATCCAATACTTGTATTAATATATAATAACATATATTTATTGATCAATCACTATATCACTTATTTATTATATTATCTCTACTTATTTCAAAACAAAGTCCTCCGCCACGTCTGTCTGTCTATTTTTTAGACAGACAGACGTGGCGGATATAGACTCAAAAGCTACTTTTATGCGGTTTTTACTTAAAGATAGACTGGCTTTTCGTGAAGTTTCATATATAATTTGTTATTTTCTTCCGTATAAATAAATCAATATTTCTGTAAGACGTCGAAAAAAATTAAGCCGCACATCTCAGAAAAACACTACTGTATTAAATATATTTTCCTTAATGAACACGTGCGAAGCCGAGGCGGGTTTCTATTATACTATATAGTACCTGGATGACCGATAATTTTGGTTTTGGTAAGTCTTATAAAAATGAACCCTAGCTAGATCGATTTATCGCCACTGAAATCCCCAGCATACTAAATTTAATCAAAATCGTTGGAGTCGATACCGAGAATCAGAGTATAAAATATATATTTTACCGTTAGATTGTCCAACCAATAGATTGTAATATATCTTGCTACATTGTAAACTGACGAAAGATTGTGAAGCGGAACATACCGCTCATAATTTAATTTATTATTTTTAGTTTGATTATAATCTATCGAAGTGAAACCATCAAATTATGATATGGTATGCGACTGATCACATGTCACGCGCTGATTGGTTGAACGGCAATTGTCCTACGTCGCCATATTTGGTTTTGTTTTATGTGATTGTAAATTTATTTCATGTTGAAAATACATCACATCTTTAGAATTATTTACATTTAAATTGTTGTGGCAGTAAAATTACCTTGTCATTGATCAAAGAAGTTCTAACCTTGCCTAACTCTATGGCTATAACACGTTTTACTGTGAGACCGATCAATCGGGGCGGTTGAAATTTTGACGCGCAACATATTGTGATTTAACGATTTTGCTTCGACACATTACCATTTTGATAAATTTGGACTGGACTATCCAAAATGTTCTAGTTAAGAATAAAAAAAATGGATCAAAAAAACTTTATGATTGCCATTGTTAATCAGAAATTGAATAATAAAAAGATAAAATTTAAAAAATGAAACACCCTACGCTGACATTTAAGTAACCATACTCGAAAAATGCCTCACATCATTTTAGAAAAGAGCTGATACTCTTTCAATGCTGGACCGATCATAATTAAAGATAGGTGAGAACCACCGCCAAGGAAACTGGCTTCCAAATGAAAACAAAATGCATTGAAATCCGTCCATCCGTTTGAGAGCTACAATGCCACAGTCAGACACATAAACAGACAGACAGACATTGACGTGAAACAAATGAACATTAAAAAGGAAATTTAAAAAGTAAAGAATGATAACTTTCAAACTACGAATTCAATTGTAGAAACTAACATTGCAGTGAACTTAAAATGTATATACTTCCTACTATATATGTCTGATGATAATGTTGAGTAATGGCGAACACATTCTGGAATTTCCGTATACATTTCGTATTTGTTTCACTTTTTGTTTGAAGGTCGCTTTTTTTTATTTGAATTCATAAGCCCAATTTTTTTAATTGAACATAAAAACTAAATATAAACTAGATAAACTAGAGGAGTTGGTAAAGGTCTTATTCATTTCTACATTTAGAATAGTACAGACCAAGTGGAGTGATGATTTGCGCAAAACAGCTGGCAGGAGCTAGATGTGACAAGCCGAGGATCGAACTAAGTGGCGTGCAATTGGAGAGGCCTATGTCCAGCAGTGAGCTGCGATAGTCTGATGATGATGATGATGAATAATACATGGTCAATTATGAGTAGAATGAAGTTTGTAAAGTGAGCAAGGCTGGCTCTTTCTAGAAGAGCATAAGCTTCGGGCTTCCCATACAGAATGGGAGCATCTATAAACCGTTGATGGCCCGAGGCACGTTAGCGTTCCAGGGAATACCTGTTAGGGTGCACGCCCTTATATCCCAGCTTTTAGTACCCAAGACAAGTTGGTCTTACTGTGTGGCTGCTACCTAGCACTCTAAGATACGTGGGCACCTTTTTCTCTGCATTGGACACCTAGATGATGAACAGACTACCAGTCGGTAGATACAGGATGACTGCACGGTTGGCCTAATGCGCTACCCCGTGGCAACAAGTTTTGTGGGTTCAAATCCCACATGGGACACCACTTTTTGTGATCCACAAATTGTTGTTCTGAGTCTGCGTGTTCTTAGTATCCGTTTCATGTATGTGTGGAAAGTTCCTGCGATACAGGATTTATATACCTAATGAAAAAATGTCGAAAAAGACATTAATGAAAACGACTGCTATGTCCGAGGTTGTGAATTTGATTCCCACACAGGAAAAATAATTATGTTGTAATCGTGTTTCATTTCTAGGTGGTCTTCGATGATCACGTCACTTCTGAGTGTAATTTATCTAAAATAAGCGTAAGAATACGTAGGATTATCAACAGTTTTATTACCACAGTTTTATTACCATAGCTTAAGATCAGATCTATCCAGTTTGGGCTTAGATAAGATATTTTTTTTTTTTATATATTTAAGCTTCCAAAATGACTGCCTTGCCTGATGGAAAGCATGAGCAGAATCCAAGAGTGGTGGTCACCATCCTCAATGCGAAAAAGAACAATGCAGCATGGTGACCCACACTATGGCGGCCTGGGGGGAAAGGGGATGGTGAGGGGGATAGGGGGCGTTGGATTGGGGTATGGGCCTCCGGTATCCTCACTCACTCGATGAAACACAACGTAAGCGCTGTTTCACACCGGTTTTCTGTGAGGCCGTGGTATCACTCCGGTCGAGCGGGCCCATTCATGCCGAAGCGTGGCTCTCCCACGGTATAAATAATTACTTATATTGGATAACTTAACCTTTGAAAAACCCTTTTCGGTCTGCATCTTTTTGTTCAACGAACCATATAGATTGTGAATGTGAACTATCCTTATAGTTAAGCAAGCTAAACCTTTATTAAGTGAGAAGTTTATAGGAATGCGACGCGTAACAGAGAATAAATTGTTAATTATTCGATTACTAGTAAAGGAAAGTAAGGTAAGCCAAGGACGAACGAACGGATATGCGAAACTATAAGGGTACCGAGACGTGGACTACGAAACCTTAAACTGGTTAAAAAAAATTACGACTATTTACAACTACGTTAAAGCTTTTGATAAAACATGACAACATAGCTTATGTTATCCGGACCGTCATTACGAATCAATACATACGGTGTCATTAGATTCGTAATGATGGTTTATTAAGCCGTTTCGGCACTTTAAGCGCTACAGTGTAACATATAAACCTACATCAACTAGCAAAACTACGTTTCGCTTATGAATAAAGTTTAAAGATAATGGTAATATTTATTTAGGGCCGAGGATTATATGCAAAGATTTTAGGTATGCCTCAGTAATTAGAAAATGTACGAAATTAAAAAAAAGAACATAATTTTTTCGCTGATGTGACCTTGCTTAGAATTTCTAATGAATAAAAATGTATTTAGTTTTATATTTATCGCGTAAGGTATATAAAGAGAATCGGTTGCAATTATTAATCATTCGCAGTCCACTGTGCAATAACACTAGCAAAATGGCCGCTAAGGTTTGTTCTATTTAGTAACCGGAATTTCTCGCTTTTGTTTGATTAAAAAGTGTATACATATAAATTTCATATAAAATTAAATTTGATTATGTTTTGTTCATTACAGTTCTTCGCTCTTGCCCTCCTGGTCGCAGCTGCTCAAGCCAACGGCATCTATGACAACTCAGCTTACAGATACTCATATGGTGTAGCAGACCCCCACACCGGTGACGTCAAGAGCCAAAGCGAGTCTCGCCTTGGTGACCGCGTCGTCGGCCAGTACTCACTCCTCGAATCTGATGGTACAAGGCGTGTGGTTGACTACGCCGCTGATGCCCACAATGGATTTAACGCCATTGTCCGCAAAGACCCAGCCTACGGTTACGCTGCCCCCGTTGTCGCTGCTGCCCCTATTGTCGCTGCTGCCGCTCCCCTCGCCTACGGTTACTCTAACGCTTATGCTGCTCCCCTTGCTCGCGGCTACGGATACGCTGCTTCCATTGCCGCTCCCTACGCCTACGGTGCCGGTTACGGTGCCTACGGTTACGGTCGTGGACTCTACGGTGGAATTTACTAAACAACCTCAACGTTATAAATGTTAGTAACTAATGCTGCGATTCAAATAAAATGTGTAAATTCGTTACTTTTGTTTATTATTTTATCAAGTTTCTGTATCTTAAGATATCACAAGTTTAGTGTCATAATAGACTAGTTTCTTGAACTTGTTAGATTTTAACAAAAATATATTTAATTACTTAATTCAATATTGTTTTATGTCAATAGTTTATATACTTTACTAGCTTGGCTTTTACTTCCTGCAATCAGGCTAAACTTGCTTTAACCCTCAAATCGTGCTTTAGAATTAAGTAAGAAACACAAGTAACTAGCCACTGTTAGGTAGGATTGCAAATGTCATAAACCGATGTTTTTAAAATGTAGAAAAAATATATAAATATAAATATTTCAGACATCTAACACACAGCTCCATCTACTTCCAAGCTAAGCAGACCTTGTGTTATGGGTGCTAGACAACTGACATAAATACATTAATACTTTTTTTGTAAGTACATATATATTATATAAAGAAAACCCCCAAACTCTTGCAGATCATACAAACATTTGATCCGACCCGGGAATCGCACAGCAGTCGCAAAGGCTAACTTTGCCACCGAAGCATTTTATTTGTTTTAATCAACTTGATATAGATGCTTTAATAAATAGTCTGTCCCTTTAACAATGCTATAGAAGGTCGTAGACAACTAGCCCACGTTACCGAGGAACATAGAACAGGTCATCGATTAAAAATATTTATTTATTTATTTATTTATTTATTTAAAAACTTCATGCACATTTGTACATTGGCGGACTTAATGCCCAAGGCATTCTCTTCCAGTCAACCTTAGGGTGGTGTAGAAATCTTGTAAGGTAGGTGGTGCACAGAGGTAACATCATCAATAGAAAGAAGCTTTACACAGAAAAAAAAATATACATACATATACACACACATACACATATATACATACACATACATATACATATATATACATACACATACATATACATACACATACATACACATTCATACACATATATATATATATACTGACACAAATACATTACGTTCGTACACTATGATAACCCGAATATAAGGTAAAACAGCTATCGGTTGGAACTTTCTGCCGTTTCACCCAGAAGGAGATTGTGTAACTTCTTTTTGAAAGTAAAACGGTTTGTGGACATCCTGATTTCGAGTGGGAGGGCATTCCAGAGTAGTACCGCTTGGATAAAGAAAGAAGAGTTCATGAAATCTGAATGATGAGAGGGACATAAGAGCAGCAGATTATTTTCGGACCGAAGGTTTCTGTCATGATTAGAGGACAGATAACGGAAGTATGAAGCAAGGTAAGTAGGAGAAAATGGTGAGTTAAGAAATGAAAATAGGAAGGTAAGTGCTCGCTGATTGCGACGTAGGCGAATAGGCAACCATTTTAGTTGGGAACGTAAGGCTGACACGTGGTCGTACTTCCGGAGATTAAAAATGAATCGAATGCAGTTATTAAGAAGGCGGTCTAGTTTATTGAGGAGATCTGCATTCAGGTCGAAGTAACATACATCACCATAGTCAATTATTGGGATTATTAAGGACTGCATGAGAATTATTTTGGTGTTAGGCGGTAGGAAATTCTTGAGACGATATAATGTTCTCATGTTTCCTGTTACCCTTTGGCTGACATAAGTAACTTGAGCTTGCCAATCAAGGGTCGAGTCAATGAGTAAGCCTAGATCTTTTACTACAGGACTGAATGGGATGACTGAGCCATTGAAGACAATCGGTGAGATCGAGTCAGTATCAATTCTGCTTAGTATGCGTTTGCTTCCTACTATGATTGCCTGACATTTAGTTGGGTTAACCGATAAGCCAAATCTCATCGACCACAACTTTATGATCTCTAAGTCCCAGTTGACCTCGTCAATAGCTTGAGCTATGTTCTCCAGTTTTGCCTGCGAANTTAAAAACTGTGTGTCAACTTTTCTAGCTCCTACCCGCGAAAAATTTATCGAGAGTACGTAACTATATTAATAATAAATTATTTAATTTTACGAAACCTCGATATATCATGATCAGTTAAAAGTTTCCATAGCACGATAGCTTCATTCATATACACTAAATCTAATTTTAACTGGCCATCGAGAAGCTTTCTAATCTAGGTTCCAAGATTTCTGCTGAACATACATAGTTTGAGTATCACTACTCAACAATTCCCTTGGATAAAGCCTAGATAGGCATGGTGTTTATTTGGGGAGGCCTTGAAATCACATAGTCTACGCCTACCAGAGTAAAACGTATAAGTTGGTTTTTCTTCAGTTTGCATTCCTAGCATTGTTTAGAAAAAAAGTCTGAACTACCGTCTCCTGGACAGGGAAAGACAAGGATATCCGAAAGGATTTATTCTTCTCGTCATCAAAAGAAGGCTTCTTCATTCCTTCTAATAAAAATGAACTTTCTTACAATATTGATAATATCGAAGTGATGGGAGAGACGAGAGGCTTGTATTTAAACCCTGGATCCAGACGCTCAGACGCCTAGCGTGAGACTCTCCTGACTCGCCTGAGTAAATGTTGGTCGACGCATATGCCTATGAGCAAATGTAACTCTTAAAATAATAATTAATACTGTATTACATGTCACAGGAATAAATGTATACAATAAAACAATATGTGTTAAATTTGTGAACTCGACCGGAGTAACACCTTTTTTCCAAACCCGCCCATGACTCAATTGACAAAGAATAATTATTTGTTTTTTTTTCATACATACATAAGAACTGCCAAAATGACTCGGTGTGATGGAAAACATAAGCTTAATTCAAGAATGTAGGTCACCATCCTCAGTGCGAATGTGGGCAATGTAGCATATTAACCCAGATTACAGCGGCCTAATGAGATGGTTTTTCACACCGCGCGTATAGGAATTATTATTTTGCGAGTCCGCAGTGTTGAACAGTCAAACCTTTTCTAGTATGGCAAGAATGTCATTTAGTTGCAGTCGTCAATATTAAAACCGGAAAAGTACCTCTGCTGTGACAATAGTCAGTAAGATTGCAAGTTAAGACTTTTTGAAAGATTGACCGTTTGAATTTAAGCGATTATTGTATCCTCTAAAAGTTGTACATTTCAATAAATAAATCAAAGAATTTAAAATATATGAATATCGATTGGCGCATATGATCTTAATTAAATCTTTACATAGTTTAAAATGATCACTTTTCATTCTTGTATGCTTAGATCTTTTAAGCGAGGTAATGAATTTAGATCAAATGAATGAACACAGAATTGTCTAAATGATATACTACGAAAATGCATAAATTAAATATATATATAAAAACCACAAACACCAAGTAATTTTGACCAGTATCTATACATTAATCCATAGTCATTTAATGTTTATCAAAATTATCGTGTACAGTACATTTAAAAAAATGAATATCTTAGAAGATATCAGACGTATAAATGAATAGGCAGGCAGAGCGACCAAAGCCGATGTCACTCCTGCGAAGCTGCTGCTCTTTGCTAGTAAATGATAAACATAAGTTAATAATTTCCACGATTTATTTGGATCTCAGCATTATATAATAAAATTTCTAATATAATACTTTAACGTTATTTAGTAAAGGCCACCGTAGAGTCCACGGCCGTAACCGTAAGCGCCGTAACCAGCACCATAAGTGAAGGGAGCGGCGTATCCGTAACCGCGAGCAAGGGGAGCGGCATACGCGTTGGAGTAAGCGAGTGGAGCAGTAGCGATTACTGGAGCGGCAGCAGCGACAATGGGAGGGGCAGCAGCGACAACTGGAGCTGCAGCAAGGACGATGGGGGCAGCGTAACCATAGGCTGGGTCTTTGCGGACGACAGCGTTAAAACCGTTGTAGTCATCAGCGGCGTAGTCAACGACACGTCTTGTGCCATCAGATTCAAGGAGTGAGTACTGGCCGACGACGCGGTCACCAAGGCGGGACTCGCTCTGGCTTTTGACATCTCCGGTGTGAGGGTCTGCTACACCATATGAATAGCTGTAAGCTGACTTGTCGTAAATGCCGCTGGCTTGGGCAGCCGCGAACAGGAAGGCAAGAGCAACAAACTGTAAGAACGATACACAGTCATTATTAACTTTTATTACACATAAATATAACTTTACCGTTTTTCAACAATTTCTATATCTATTTCTAGCAATCATATACGGGTTCGTAAAACTGGCCTCTTCAAACTTAAGCAGTTTTATTCCCATCTGGAATTTGCTGGATCCTTTTTTTTAGAAGAAGAAGGCTAAGAAGAAGACTTTAGGCAGTTAAAAATATTAATTTCATTTGAAAACATTACATTTTCAAAGGAAGTTATTGTGAGTTTTACTTCATTGTACGTATTGCAGGCATATCCACAACAACTTGCATTTTGCTATCGGTAAAATGACACATCATTTCACGGATAACAAACACAAATAGAGATAGAAAATAACAAATGCAGAGAGTAGATGATGGTGACTCAGAGTAAATATAAAAAATGAAAATATTAAAATAGTTAGTATGAACCTTAGCGGCCATATTGTTTGCTTTTTGTTTATTGTACAATGAACTACAAGTGACTAATACCAACAACTAATTCTTTACATTTTATACATTTCAGGTGCAATTGTTTGTTCAATAATAACGAAGGTCAGATCTTCGAAAACTTTTGTTACGTGTTCAATATATTCTTAGTGAAACATTTTTTATAATTACGTCATTTAAAAAAACTCATCTGACCCATAAACGATTCCGTTGAGAATCAAACATCTGACTTGAAACTGTCGCGATTCAATGCGTATCAATGTGATTGCGTAGCCAGGCATTACATACCTTTGGATTATCTAACATTTAAACTAAGTTTTATTGTTAGAATAACTGCCTCGTTGTTCTAGCTGTTGAAGTATGCGACTGCCAATCAAGAGGTCTCGGGTTCTCAAGTCCCTGGTCGAGCCAAAAGTGTTATTGAATTTTTCTGATTATATAAATACTTAATAACAGCTCAGAGTTTGGAAGTTGGGGTCTGAACCTGGAGAGTATGTTAAACTGTCAGTCGTGCGCCTGATCTCCACCTGATCGTGTCGGTTAGCCGTCCCATCGGATTATGAGAGTGAGAAAACAGAGAGTTCACCTATGTTTGCGCACACATTTGTGCACTATAATATCTCCCACGTAGTCTAGTCTCCGTTGAGACTAGCGGCCGTGGCCGTAATCGGCTAGGAGAATTACATTATTAGATTATCATCGCTTGCAAGGAATAATAATAACGTTAATTCCCATACATACGTTCATACGTACGAAGTAAAAAATGCATATACTCGAATTTTCGTATACATTTCGTAATTGTTTTACTTATTGTTTCAAGATTACATTGTTTTATTTGAATTCATGAGCCCACTTTTTTAAATGTGCAATATAAATAAATAATTCTAGAGGAACTAGGGGATAATAATAAACCAGGATAAAGCTAGTTATGTGAGTTAGGCTAGTGTTTTTTTAAAAGAGCAACCGCTTCCTTGACATTGGGCTCGGATAACAAAACTGCTTTCACTTGGGATTGAGTAGCGTACGTAGGTAGTAGCTTGTGCAGGTTAGGATTGCGAACCCATGTTACCCTCTAATGTAAGTTGTTGTTTTAAACACCCCTTTATGATCTGCATCTTTTTGCTAGCCGACGAGATTGTAAATCCATGATCCTCATAATTTTCAACTTATTTCACTAGCTCTCTCTCACCCACTTTCGATTCCTAGGAAAAGAAAAATAATTTCTCTGTGAAGTACATAATGACTTAAAAAAATGTTTATTTAGTTTCGAATAATAATAATAATGACTATGAATAAAAAAAAACAATATTAATTTAAGAAACAACAAATTAATGATGATAACCAAGATACCATGGTCCGAAAGATTAAATAAATCTCGTTTAATGTAAGTTATCATTAAAAAGAAAAAGAATAAAAATAGTAATAACTCGACTTTCTAAAAAAAACTTGATAAAATACGTATAGCCGGCCTGTGTTACCCGGGCTATTATTACGAATCTATTGCATCTAATTCGTTAAAATCTATTCAGCAGTTTAGACTTTACGGTGAAACATACACACATGTATAAACTACCAAAAATAAAATATTATCCTTCCTTAAGACTACGAAGACACATTTCATGTAAAGTTAAAGGAAATACATAGGTAAGGAGTAATATTCATTTAGGGCAGGGGATCATATTCAGGGATTTCGGGTATACCTAAGTAATTTTAGATTGTGCACGGGGTCTTGATCCCCTTGATTCAATAAATTGAAAAAAAATTGTGCAGTTATTTTTCGCGAATATGACCTTGATTGCCAAACATTTCTAATAAAAAAAATATATTTAGTTTTGTACGTTACGTGAAAGGTATATAAAGAGAATCGATTGCAATTATTAATCATTCGCAGTCCACTGTGCAATAACACTAACAAAATGGCCGCTAAGGTTTGTTCTAATCAATTAATAGAATTTCTTACTTTAATTTGATAAATAAGTGTTTAAATATCAATTTCATCTAAAATTAATTTTGATTATGTTTTGTTAATTACAGTTCTTCGCTCTTGCCCTCCTGGTCGCAGCTGCTCAGGCCAACGGCATCTATGACAACTCAGCTTACAGATACTCATATGGTGTAGCAGACCCCCACACCGGTGACGTCAAAAGCCAGAGCGAGTCTCGTCTTGGTGACCGCGTCGTCGGCCAATACTCACTCCTCGAATCTGACGGTACAAGGCGTGTGGTTGACTATGCTGCTGATGCCCACAACGGATTCAACGCCGTCGTACGCAAAGACCCAGCCTACGGTTATGCTGCCCCTGTTGTCGCTGCTGCCGCTCCAATCGTCGCTGCCGCTCCCCTCGCCTACGGTTACTCTAACGCTTATGCTGCTCCCCTTGCTCGCGGCTACGGATACGCTGCTCCCATCGCCGCTCCCTACGCCTATGGTGCCGGTTACGGTGCTTATGGTTACGGTCGTGGACTCTACGGTGGAATTTACTGAACAACCTCAAAGTGATATATTATTATAAACTTTAATGAATAATGCTGTGATTTGAATAAAATATGTAAATTCGTTACTTCTGCTTATTATTTTATCTTGTTTCAGCATTTGAAATAGTCACAAGTATAGTGTCATTATATACATTTTTTTTAAATTTTAATTATAATTAATTTTCGTTCATTTATTGAATTTAATATTATCAAAGTTTATTTACATCCCTAAATTTGCTTTTGATTTCTGCAATCAGGTTAATCTTCCTTCCAATTATGAAGTCAAGCTTTAGAATTGAGTAATAAATAAAAATAACTAAAATAATGGAAAAATTTGACGTTGATTAGGAACTGTTTAAAATGTACGACTACAAGGAAATCAGCACACCACAGCACAGCAACACACCAACTCTGGGGGCATTGATGGGAAAGTGACTTTTTCAAAATAAGAACTAAGTGTGTGACATAAATAATTTGAAGGTTTCATAACACTAAAACAAAGATTTAATAAGCAATTAATATAGGCGCATGCATGTGCGTGCTTTAAGGAGTTAAAAAAAACATATACTTATCATTAGGACAAGCTTTTTCCTTTAACGGCCGTCATTTTTATTTTCAGAACGTCTCCTCTCAATTGAACGTAGATCTAGTAGTAGTTCTGTTACAAAATTACTTTCAGCATTCCAGGCTGTCTCTGAGGAAAGCTTTGCGTCCATTAGTCCTGCCGGTTCTATTGTTTGTTCTAGGATAATCTCCAGCTTTTTTGTGTAACGAGGACAAACGAAGAACACGTGTTCTGCCTCCTCTAGAACTCCTCGACAGGATGAGCTCTCCGGGGAATCATCATGTTTGAAGCGATAGAGACACCCTCGAAACGGCCATGTCCTGAGAGCTTTTGTGTCAGGTAATAGTTAACTTCTCCATGGTTTCGGTTCAGCCAGACATAAATTTTTGGTATGAAATGATGCTTACACCTACCTTGAAAGGTGAAGGACGTTGGTAATTGCAGTCAACTGCAGTATCCTACTGTAATTGCCAACATCTTATGCACAACGACTTAATAAACCTCTCTCGACCTCAGCACCATTGAATGTAGTGGATTAGAGCTCGAAGAGTTTGTGTTCATAGACGCTGCATTTTAAAAGTGAACACGTAGCTGAAAGTTTAGCATTTCAGCAATTCTGGAGACTGTGTACCAATTCGCTCCATATGCAATTTCCAAGTAGCTTTAGGATATCTTCTTTTCCTTCTGAAACTCGTTACGTTCGTATTCACGCTTGACCTTTTTGAGAGTTTATTCCAATAGAAGACAATCGGAGCAAAATCTGTAATAATGCAGTCTTGTATTAATGTAGTGGATAAAGTTCCAGAGCGAGAGATTACATGATCGAGACTACTCGACAGTCTAGTCGGGAGATTAAAAGCTAAAAGCATTCCACATAAGGCAGTAAGATTTTATTTGTTTGCATGCGGATCACAACTGTCTTAGGAGATGTTTGTGTCTCCCATTGGGGCAGCAGTTTTACAGATGGTTAAAGATCCTAGAAAACTATCGAGATCATTACAAACAAAGTTAAATCTATATGTGATGGAGAACGGTAAATAGCAATTAATAAATAAATAGTAGCCTCATTACAATTTTTTTAACTAAAAAGTTTGAGTCATTCACGATATTTAAACCACTTTTCACACATGCAACTACCCCATTTTATACGACGAAGTGTATGAATTGTACCCATTTAAAGAGGAAATAATAGGGCATTTTTGTAGTCAGCATTCTGTTAATATGACGATATCGAGAAGCACGTGAGTCGACTTTTAAAAAGGATTAATTTATCAAAGTTGGTTAGTTGGTTAGTTAAGGCTATGAATGTTACAGTGCAATATTTTCAGGTCATGGCTCTTTCGCCTCGCCCCTGGTTTACATGGTTCAGGTTCAACTATATTTATAGATATGACGTCTGGTGAACAAGAGTAATATTCTAAAAACAGAGACCTGTTCAATATCATTGCTTACCCTATTATGTATTATATCACCAATTTACACAATGAGAGAGAAAATAGGGGAATAGACCAAGAAACACAGAAAAAAGCAGAAGTAAAATATTTGGGTGCATAAAATTAAGTAACCATTTGAAGGTGGCCAGCAAAAGTTTGCTGTTAAAAGGTAATAAGAATATAAAGCATTGGCTGGATGCAGGAGACTTATGATTACTTATATTGTGTGTGTGTGTAACGTAAACTAGTCACTTTAAGTTAAAATTGCAAAAATAAGAAATTTAAAATATATAATTTATTTTACTAAGCATAAACTAGATGTATCTTGTGTAAGAAGTTTTTAAATAAAAAGGTTCTGTGGCAAAACAGCTCCATATACACTTAAGTTAAATTCAACTGCACATCGAGATGAGCTTCTACATTGGACACACTTTTCAACTTACACAACAACAAAAACTTTACTTACTAGATATGACGCTTGCCACTTGATGTACAAAGCACATATAAATAGAATTAAAACTGAGTTGATAGTTCTAAAAGTAATGTTGAAAACTATCACTAAATGTCTTTCAAATACGCTACCAGAAATATAATTTATTAACCAAACCGTAGTTGGATTATTTAATACAAACATACAGTGGTCCCACAATTTTTTTGTCATTCTTGTATATACCTTATTTTATTCATATATATTTTGCATAAGTGTTACGCCGTTCAACAAATTATCGCATCTTTATTAAAATATATTCTCATGTAAGTGAATCTGTAATTCTTTATAGGTATATTGTCTTTTAAGCCTGATAATTATCGAAACCGTTACGGATTGATTTTGGTTATTCAGTAGTGGTGGTTTAGTACTTGTAGTCATACTTTAAAAGTAATTTTGACCTGTATATATAAAAATCTTTAGGTATCCAATATCCGTATTTACATTAGATGCATTGTGCATTTAAGATATACCAAAATTGTCTTTTACAGAGGCAGGCAGAGCAGTCAACACCGATTGCTGTCGTGCAAAGTTTGGGCGCATCGCTAGTAAATAATAAACACGAGTTACCACTTTACACAATTTAATTGGATCATAACATTATTAATTAAGTTTTCTCATATAATACTTTCAGTTATTTAGTAAAAGCCACCGTTGAGTCCATAACCATAACCGGCATCGTAGGTGAACGGAGTGGTGATGGGAGCGGCGTATCCATAGCCACGAGCAAGGGGAGTGGCATATGTTTTAGAGTAATCGTAGGCGAGGGGAGCAGCAGCAACAACTGAAGCGGCAGGAGTAGTAACTGAAGCGGCAACGACGAGAACTGGAGCTTTTTATTTAGTTTCTGTATCTATATCTAGCTATCACATACGGATGTATGTATGCGTGGTACTTTTTTGTTGTATGTATTTATTATTTTACTGATAGCAAATGCACCGATATCAATTAAAAATAGAGATAGAAGATATAAATTACAAATTAAGCAGAGAGCAGATGATGACGATTCAGAGTTATACATAAAAGGAAAGTAAAATATTACATAGGAATAAACTTTAGTGGATTTTTTGTGCTTTTTTTTATAGTACAATAAACTACAAGTGATTAATATGAGCAATTAAGTCTTTCTACATTTTAGGCGCAATCGTTTGTTTAATAATTTTGAATTAACGACCAAGGTTAGATCCTCGAAAAATTTTGTAACGTCTTTAATAGATTTTTAGTGAAACATTTTTTTATAATTACATCATTTATCATAACTCATAAAAGTAAACGATTAAGATGATGAAAAATGAGAAAAAACGTCTAACTTCTAAACCATCGCGATGACATTTTTTATTATTACGACTGTCATGCTTACAATTCCTATTGCCTTGAAAATATGACGCTATTGCAAAAAAACCGTAATCGATAGCTTATCGTGTCGTTCTATATGTGAATATCTCTATTTAAATAATGATTCGAGTCAATCATCATCGCGAGCTTTTACCGTTTATTCGTACTACAAACACGACACACAAAACAAACTTTAGCATTTAGACACATATGAATACATGAGATATACATAAATTGCTATATATTTACTTATATATAAATATGCATACACACATTAAGATATTTTATTATATTCGTACACTAAGAAAACCCGAATGTAAGGAGCTCAGATAATTTTACTGCTTATATTCGGGGTGATTGTGTATCGTATGCGATAACTTGAGCAGGCCAGGATTGCGTATATACTTACCTATGTAAGTTTTTTTTTGATAAACACTTTTTGACCTCCTTTTTTGATACAGAGGGCAAACGAACAGACGTATCGCCTGATGGTAAGTGATTACCGCCGCCCGTGGACATCCGCAACACCAGAGAAGTTAAAAGTGCGTTGCCGGCCTTTTAAGAAGGAATACGCTCTTTTCTTGAAGGATCTGCTCCTTTCTGTTTCTCAACGAGATTGTAAGCGCATTTTTTGCATAATTTTTAACTTATCTCACAAAAACTCTCTCATTTTCGATCACTAGTAAAAGAAAAAAAATATTCTATGTGGAGTACATTGTAAAATTGTAAAATAAAATTAGGCTATCAAATTTCGAATGGTAGTGATAATTGTTAATAAAAAATCAATATTAATTTAAGAAACAGCAAATTAAATATAACCTATGATATCCTGGACCGAAAGATTACATAAATCTTCTTTAATGTAAATTGTTAATAAACACAAAATATTTTAAAAAGCTATAACACTACTACCCAAAAAACTTGATAAAATTTGTATATCCAGCCTAGGTTACCCGGGCTATTATTACGAATCTATTACATCCCATTCCTTTAAAGTGGTTTAGTAGCTTAGACTTTATGGTGGAACATACAAACAAACATAAACTATCAAAACTATTGCCTTGCTTTTTACTTCGACAACACATTTCATGTTAAGTTAAAGGTAAGTGGTAATATTTGTTTAGGGAAGAGGCTCATATGCAGGGATTTCGGGCGTTTTATTTAGAAGAGCAACAGCTTCCTTGACATTGGGCTCGGATAACAAAACTGCTTTCACTTGGGACAGTAGCGTACGTAGGTAGTAGCTTGTGCAGGTAAGGATTGCGAACCCATGTTACCCTCTAATGTAAGTTGTTGTTTTAATCACCCCTTTAGCATCTGCATCTTTTTGCTTGCCGACGAGATTGTAAATCCATGATCCTCATAATTTTCAACTTATTTCACTAACTCTCTCTCACCCACTTTCGATTCCTAGGAAAAGAGAAAGTAATTTCTCTGTGAAGTACATAATGACTTAAAAAAATGTTTATTTAGTTTCGAATAATAATAATAATGACTATGAATAAAAAAAACAATATTAAAATACGTATAGCCGGCCTGTGTGACCCGGGCTATTATTACGAATCTATTGCATCTAATTCGTTAAAATCTATTCAGCAGTTTAGACTTTACGGTGAAACATACACACATGTATAAACTACAAAAAAAAATATTATCCTTCCTTAAGACTACGAAGACACATTTCATGTAAAGTTAAAGGAAATACATAGGTAAGGAGTAATATTCATTTAGGGCAGGGGATCATATTCAGGGATTTCGGGTATACCTAAGTAATTTTAGATTGTGCTCGGGGTCTTGATCCCCTTGATTCAATAAATTGAAAAAAAATGTACATTTATTTTTCGCGAATATAACCTTGATTGCCAAACATTGCTAATAAAAAAAAATATTTAGTTTTATACGTTACGTGGAAGGTATATAAAGAGAATTGGTTGCAATTATTAATCATTCGCAGACCACTGTGCAATAACACTAACAAAATGGCCGCTAAGGTTTGTTCTAATTAGTTACTGGAAATTCTTACTTTCCTTTTATAAATAAATGTATAAATATCAGTTTTTTGGACATTTCTTTTGATTATGTTTTGTTAATTACAGTTCTTCGCTCTTGCCCTCCTGGTCGCAGCTGCTCAGGCCAACGGCATCTATGACAACTCAGCTTACAGATACTCATATGGTGTAGCAGACCCCCACACCGGTGACGTCAAAAGCCAGAGCGAGTCTCGTCTTGGTGACCGCGTCGTCGGCCAATACTCACTCCTCGAATCTGACGGTACAAGGCGTGTGGTTGACTATGCTGCTGATGCCCACAACGGATTCAACGCCGTCGTACGCAAAGACCCAGCCTACGGTTATGCTGCCCCTGTTGTCGCTGCTGCCGCTCCAATCGTCGCTGCCGCTCCCCTCGCCTACGGTTACTCTAACGCTTATGCTGCTCCCCTTGCTCGCGGCTACGGATACGCTGCTCCCATCGCCGCTCCCTACGCCTATGGTGCCGGTTACGGTGCCTATGGTTACGGTCGTGGACTCTACGGTGGAATTTACTGAACAACCTCAAAGTGACATATCATTATAAACTTTAATGAATAATGCTGTGATCCAAATAAAATGTGTTAATTCGTTACTTCTGTTTATATTTTTTTCTAGTTTCTGCATCTGAAATAGTTACAAGTTTAGTATCACAATAAACTAATTTCTTAAAGTTGGTAAAATTCGATAAAATTTTGTGTAATTACTTGATTGAATTGAACAAAAGCAATACAGAAACCAATAACATAAAATATTATATATCGTATATAACATAACGTATTGCTTTTGTTTCCTGCAATTAGGTTAAACTTCCTTTGGTTCTCAAGTCGTGACTTAAACTTGAGTACGAAGCAATAATAAATAGTCACTAAATAAAAATTGCAAAGTCATGTAAGTCATAAATATTTAAATTGTAAATTATTTTATTGACTATCGACTCGAAGTTTCTTGCTTAAAAAGTTCTTAATTAAAAAGTTCCTATGGCAAGACAAGGAAAAGTAAAAAAGGGAGACCAATTAAAATATGAAGATACATCTTTTAACAGAGATGTGGCTTGTATTGGATGAGATTGGCGCGTAAATGAGGAATAACGCGTATAAAAAGGTTTAGGAGAGGTCTACGCCGCGGAGGCGACTACTACAAATAAAGTTTAGTTTAAAAATAAAGTGTTATTTAAGAATGCATGTGAATATTAAAATATGTTTTTAGTATTAAAGCCTACATGTATTCTTTTTTTTATGTTATAGAGGACAAACGAGCAGACGTATCGCCTGATGGTAAATGATTACCGCCGTCCATGGACTCCCGCAGCACCAGGGGTGTAACAAGTACGTTGCCGCCCTTGTGGGATGGGAAAGGGGATTAGGGGAAGGGTTGGATTATCTCCGGTATCCTCACTCACTCAGTGAAACACAGCGCAGGCGCTGTTTCAAACCGATTTTCTGCGAGGCCGTGGTATTATTCCGGTCGAGCCGGCCCATGCATTCCAAAGCGTGGCTCTCTATGCAAAAACTTGTAGTAGAAAATAAAGGCTATTTAATTTTATTTATTTTATTATGTATTATGGCAAAATAGCTCTATATAAACTAAATTGAAATTCAACTACACATCGAGAAGTAGTTCTAATTTATGTTCCAAGATTAATATCGGACACATACATTGGAGTGCAATGGCGTTTGAAGGGAAGGTCTATTCCCGGTAATACTGAAATCACACAGCACAATACAGGTTCTCCCAGAGGTGGGTGCGTAAGACCGGTCGTCGAGGCGGTCCACTACATCCCAGCATTGTTTTCGTGAATATAACTATCTTCGTTTATGAAGAAATGAAAATAACATGAAACTATTAAACTAAATATGGGATAAAAATATGGTGGTACAAAAAGTTAAAATAAGTTGGCCAAAAACATAGACGAATCTAAAAACCATGCAAGCATTTAAAAAAATGACAGATATATTATGATTACGATGGAACTAGTTTAGATCCACTACGGTCACTGACTCAAAACATGCTACATCCAGTAAAGCTTGATCCATGTATTTATATCTCTTTTCGGAAAACGCAAAATATTCACACTTAACTCTTTTGACTCAAATGTTTTGTTTGCCAGGTTTGTGCACTAACTTCGTTTATTAATTTATATTTTGTATAAGTGTATCGAGTAAGTGTACGTTACTCGGAAAATTATGATATCATTATTACTTAAAATGTTTTTTCATGTTCGTGAATATCTAATTCTTAAATGAGAAGAAAGTTTCCTAAGCCGTATGTCAAAACGATGTACTAGGATGTACCTTAAAAATATCTACAAAAAACACAAAAACACTGTTTTCATATTTTAAGATTTAATTTATTTTACTTTAAAAGTTAATTTGACTAGTATATAATATTAATCCTCAGGTATCCAATATCCGTATAAAATTTATATTAGATGTATTGTGCATTTACTGTATACCAAAATTACCCTTTACAAAGACAGACATAGTAGACAACTCCGAAAATACTCGTGCGAAACTGAAGCGAATTGTTAGTAAATAATAAACATGAGTTAGCACCTTACACAATTTATTTGTTTGGATCACAGCATTATTAATTAAAATTTCTAAACTAATGCTTAAAAGTTCTTCAGTAAAGACCTCCGTAGAGTCCACGACCGTAACCGTAAGCGCCATAGCCGGCACCATAGGCGAAGGGAGCGGCGATGGGAGCGGCGTATCCGTAACCGCGAGCAAGGGAAGCGGCGTATGCGTTAGAGTAGCCGTAGGCGAGGGGAGCGGCAGCGACAACTGGAGCGGCAGCAGCGACGACGGGAGCAGCGTAGCCGTAGGCTGGGTCTTTGCGCACAATGGCGTTGAATCCGTTGTGGGCTTCAGCGGCGTAGTCAACAACACGTCTGGTGCCGTCAGATTCTAGGAGTGAGTACTGGCCAACGACGCGGTCACCAAGGCGAGATTCGCTCTGGCTTTTGACGTCACCGGTGTGAGGGTCTGCTACACCATATGAGTAGCTATAAGCTCAGTTGTCGTAAATGCCGCTGGCTTGGGCAGCCGCGACCAGGAGAGCAAGAACAAAGAACTGTAAGTAACGATACATAGTTATTTTTTTTACTTTTACACTACATACAACTTACTTTTTTAACTAGGGTTACGAAGGAGAATTTGGGGCAGTGAAAATAATTAATCCCATTTGAAAACATTACATTTCTAAGGGAAAATGTTGTAAGTATTACTACATTGTACGTGTTGCAGTTATCCACAACCACTTGCATTTCGCTATCGGTAAAATGATACATACTTTATTTGACCAATAGCAAATGCACCGATAACAAATGTAAATAGAGATAAAAGATAACAAATTAAGAATAGAGCACACAATGATTCATGTACTTTCTCTATAGATAAAATAAAATATTAAAATATAACAAACCTTAGTGGCCATTTTTGTTGCTTTTTGTTTATTGAACAATTAACTACAAGTTTTTAATACCAGCAAGTAATTCTTTTTATATACAATTCAGGCGCAATCGTTTGTTCAATAAAACAAATGAACGACCAAGGTCAGATCCTAGAAAACTTTTGTCACGTCTTTAATATTAATATTAATATAATATTTAATATTATTAGTGTAACATTTTTTACAATTACATCATTTTTTTAAACTCACCTAACCCACAAAGCTAAACGATTAAGATGAGAATCGAACATCAGATTTTTGAAGAGTCACATTTAAATTCATACCAATGTGATTACGTAGCAGGCATTACATGCCTTTGGATTATCTAACATTTGGACTATCTAAACATTGTTTTAAAGGTTTCAAATATTTTATCGTTGAACGTCTGTCATATTTAGCTGTTCCCATTGGATTATGTTGAGCCATTGGATCACTTTTTTATTTACACAATAGTTGTCTCTATGTTCTTTTAATTATCAGTAGCGTGGAAAATTTTTGACTTTTAAATTATTTGAAGTCGATTCGACATGCGATTTGCCGTCACGATAAGTTGTGTCGTTTTTACTATTGCGACTGTGGGTGGTGCTAGCATTTCCCATTAACTTGAAAATCTGACGTTATTGCAAAAAAAAAACATGGACGACAGTATATCTAGTCTTCCTATGTGTGATTCTCTCTATTTAAATATACAAGCCTATTTTTCAACACCGTAACACCCTGTGAAACAATTTTAAAAGTGAGTACTCTCCTAACCTAAAACAAAAACGCATTTCAGTATTCTACAGTAGATAAAGTATATCATTTAACATATTAATTATTAGGACTGCACGTTTGGCCTAGTGGTTTAAGCGGTAGCCAAGCCGATTCCTACTTAAAATTTTATGGGTTTAAATCTCACGTAGGACAACACTGTGCAATCCACGTTTTCTGAGTGAGTGTTCTTTGTGTTTATTTCATATATGTTTGTAAATACCCCAGTCTGAGTGCGGAAATTGCCTTTAAAAAAGTGACTGAATAAACCGGAGTAAAATGCAGTTTATAACCAGAGCGGCAAGTGTAAACGTTTTGCTGCTTTAATAGGTCCATGCTTTATTATATTCATTTAAATATTTGATTTCATTTTCAGGCCACTTTAGGAAAAACATAAAATTTTCGATGTTTACAATAAACAACAATAATGACTCATTTTCAGAGCAATTGTCAATTGACGAGTTTCACTAAGCCCCTATTTTTATATATATGTATAATTCGCACGATCCCAATATTTTAGATTACATAGCTTAAGTAGGTCAGGATTGCGAACCTATATCCTCTTATGTACGTTTTTTTGACAAAACCTTTATTGGTCCGTCTCTCTCTGTTTGCCAACGAGATTGTAAATGTATTATTCTCATAATTTTAAACTTATCTCAGTAAGTCTCTCTCACTTTCAAATAACAGCAAAACAAAAATTTGTTTCTCTATTTAGGATGTATGCGAGGATTTTAAGTAGGCCTAAGTAATTTTAGAATGGTACAATAGTACACGGAGTTTTGATCCCCTTGATTCGATGTAATTAAAAAAGTATATGAAGTTAAAAAAATAGTCATTTTTCGCTAATATGACCTTGATTGCAAAACATTCCTAATAAAGAAGTAAGTATTTAGTTTTATACTCTACTCGATAAGTATATAAAGAGAATCAGTTGCAATTATTAATCATTCGCAGTCCACTGTGCAATAACACTAACAAAATGGCCGCTAAGGTTTGTTCTAATTAGAAACTAGAATTTATTACTTTTGTTTTATTAATGAATGTATAAACATCCATAGATTCGAACATCAAACATACTTGTACTTATTCTGCTATATTAATTGCATTTCCAGCTGACCAGTTTTGCTCATTTCTTCCAATAAGTTCCATCAAGTGCCGACAATAGAGAGATAAATTGTATAAATATCAATTTTATCTAAAATTATTTATGATTATGTTTTGTTACTTACAGTTCTTCGCTCTTTCCCTCCTGGTCGTAGCTGCTCAAGCCAGCGGCATCTACGACAACTCAGCTTACAGATACTCATATGGTGTAGCAGACCCCCACACCGGTGACGTCAAGAGCCAGAGCGAGTCTCGCCTTGGTGACCGCGTCGTCGGCCAGTACTCACTCCTTGACTCTGACGGCACAAGGCGTGTGGTAGACTACGCCGCTGATGCCCACAATGGATTCAACGCCGTCGTACGCAAAGACCCAGCCTACGGTTATGCTGGCCCTGTTGTCGCTGCTGCCGCTCCAGTTGTCGCTGCCGCTCCCCTCGCCTACGGTTACTCTAACGCATACGCCGCTCCCCTTGCTCGCGGTTATGGATACGCCGCTCCCCTTGCTCGCGGCTATGGATACGCCGCTCCCATCGCCGCTCCCATCGCCACCCCCATCGCCGCTCCCTTCGCCTACGGTGCCGGTTACGGTGCCTATGGTTATGGTCGTGGACTCTATGGTGGAATTTACTGAACAACCTCAAAGTAATGTATTATTATTATAAATTTTAATGTATAATGCTGTAATTTAAATAAAATATGTAAATTTGTTACTTCTGTTATTATTTTATCTATTTTCTAAACCTGAAATATTTTAGTTACAAGTTTAGTGCCATAATAGACTAGTTTTTTAACTTGGAAAAAAGTTTAATAAAATTTCGTTTAAAATCTGAATTTAATATTACCAAAGTAATTATCTTTTTACGTCACTAGTTTTGCTTTTAGTTTCTGCAAACCGATGAATGGTTAGCAATTCATGCTTTAGAATTGAGTAATAAACGCAAATAACTAGCCACTATAACACAAAATTGCAAGTCATAAATTCATAAATATATAAATAATTAGTTACTTTACTGAGCATAAACCAGATGTATCTTTTGTAAGAATTTCTCAAATAAAAAGTTCCTGCGGCAATAAAACTCCATATACACCAAATTTTAATCCTGCTGCACATCCAGAAGTGGTTCCAATTTAGCTCTCAAGATTCGTACCGAACATACATACTTTGGACTGGCACTGGACTTTAGGAAAGTCTATTCGCCCAGCCACTAGAGCCTGGACAGGCACGGTGTCAATTCGGAGATTACCTGAAACCACTTAGTTCAGGTCTTCCCAAAAGCTTTCGACCAAGATCGGCCTGCGCGGTGGTTTTTACTGGAGCCACTGTAGTGACTCAATGTGACTTAATGTAAAAACAATGCTAGGATGTATCCTAGCAATATTTTCAAAAAAATGGTACTTCCATCTCCCGAGTCTTTAAGAAGCAACCTACAACGAAAAGAGCTCCTTCCTTCCTTCTAAAAGTTATGAACATTCTCACTATAAGTTAAGTAGAACTTGCATCCGGAGACCTAACGTGAGAATTAATCAATATAAATATGTATGAGCGAATATAACTATACATTCAATGATCATTGTACTTATATGTCACCGGTAAAAAGAGCATCAAAGTTTGTAAAATTTGTTAGATTGACAGGAGTGATATTATTCCATTCAAACTCATCCATTCATGCCGAAGTCCGACTCTCAAATTAAGTTGCATGACGACCAATTGACACTACCATCTCAATCTAAACACCTCCAGTGCTAAATTAGTAGTATTTCGCGAAACATCAATTTAAATAATATTAATAGTAAAAAAAGCGAAAGTTATTTTTAGAGCTACATTAAAATGCATACTGAATTTTATTCAAAAATAAATAATAGTATTGATTGTGTAGTTAGTAGTGTAGTAGTAGTAATTACTCCTTGTGTATTAAAGTTACCATCATTAAGTTAATATGAATATTTTAAGCCTGTGTATGAGTTATACCTTTAGCAAGAGAACTCCAATTAAATTAAGCTTGAAAATTAAATGAATTTCAGTCGAATTTCAACCACTGAGTGACCCACTACTAACAAATAGTTTTGAGAGTTTTATTTATACAATAAATTATTCTCATAAACATCTTGACTTTTAGTAACGGAATTTTACTAGGCAATTATCCAGTCAGTTTCCTCTTTTATTATATATATATGAACTTGATTAAATGTTTACACAGCAGAAAATAAATTCGCTTTTCGTTCTTGTACGCCTAGATAGTTTTAACTGGGCGATGGATTTACATGTGGTTTTCGCGGCTATGACCGCGTAGTCTAATCATTTTGTCTTTAGCGACGACTTCGTGTCCGAATCGGACTTTATCTTCGTACTTGTTCGACTGATCAGAGAACGTGAAAGTTTTCGTTCGTACCAAGCGGGTTCAAAGAAAATAACAGTCCGGATCATCCAATTATAATAGTCATTTTTGTATGGAACCAAAGTGATTGGACCACGCGGTCATATATTTATGTTGAGACTATGTTTCAAAGAGAGTTTAGGTACTTACACCTATGTTATGTAACAGGACATATAATAGCATCTCAATAGGCTGGTGTAATGTGGGTCACCATGCTGCATAATTTGCATGAGGAATGAATACGATGATAACTTCTCTTGGATTCTGCTTACGCTTTCTATAAGGCAGATTAAATCACTTTTGGCAGGTCTATTTAGATAAAAAAGTCAACTTTTCGTAAAAATGCAGAATTGGTAATATTGTTTTGCTTAAATCAATACGTGAAGCAAATACTTTGAATCCCTTTTTATGGATATTGCGCGGACGGAGCGTATGAAATTTCGCACAAATATTCTTTATATAGAGAAGAAGAGCAGAATGCTAATATTTTTTTAAATTATGCATTAAAAAACATTATGTTAATAAAAATAACATTCCACACACTATCTAGCATATGGCACACACTTACATAAATATCCATAATTATACACAAATATACGAGTAAGGATGTCAAACTCAAACTAAAGTCATACTGAAAGTTAAAAGTAGCCTTGATGAAATCTTGGATTAAAGAGCTGTAATAGAAATCCTAAGAAGTGACTAACCCTAACTGACTAAAAAATAAAAGAATTATGGTTGACCTCTGGGCCCAACACTCAAATAACTCTACGTCATTAAAATGATCGATAGCGATATTCAATATAGATCAATATGAATGGGCACGCAGAGCGGCTAAACCCGATTGCACTCGTAGGAAGCCGGAGCGCATCGCTAGTAAATAATAAACTTGAGTTATCACTCTACGCAATATATTTGGATCGCAACATTATTCATTGAAATTCCTAACATAGTACTTTAATGTTATTTAGTAAAGGCCACCGTAGAGTCTACGACCGTAACTGTAAGCCCCATAGCGTTGAATCCGCTACGTAGTCAACCACACGACTGGTGCCGTCAGATTCAAGAAGCCAGTGCTGGCCGATGACGCGATCACCATGACAGGACTGGCTCTGGCTCTGGATGTCACCGGTCTGAGGGTCTACTACACTATATGAGTAGTTGTAAGCTGAGTTGTTGTTAATGCCGCTAGCTTGGGCAACCGCGAGCAGGAGAGCAAGAGCAACGAACATTATTAATTTATAAACCACAAAAATATTACAACTCTTTATTTATTCTAGTTAGATCTAACAATCACAGATGGGTATATGCCCGTGCGCGCAGTGGGCCTCGCCAGTTGTAGTTTTAGAACAACTTGCATTTTGCAAAGTCACATATTCGAAAACTTTTGTTAGGTATTTCATACATTCTAAGTGAAACATTTTTTACAATTGCATCAGTTTTTAAAACTCATCCAACCAATAAAGCTAAACGATTTATATAATGAGAATCAAACATCTGATTTGAAACTATCGCGTTTCAATCCATATCAATGTGATTACGTAACAGGCATTACATGCCTTTGGATAACTGCTGGTAGAAGTGAAAACTTATAACTTAGAATGTTATTTGTAAAATTATTGTGTAAAATTAGAAATTTCATAATGTTTAAATTTAAATCGGATCACGGTGACGCAGTGACGCGAACTCATAAGATTTTTCCCTACTAAAAAGTGTTCAACGTAGCCCAAGAAGTTTTTTGACGTCAGCATGTCAGTGACGGTGATGGTGACGCGGTGACGTGAACTCATAAGATTTCTCCCTACCAAATATAGATTTTTGTTCACCTAAAAAGTGCTTAACACGCCTAAAGACTACACGGTTGGCCTAGTGGTTTCGGTGATCGCCGCACCGCTTCCTACTGCGCCAAGTGTTGTGGGTTCAAATCCTACATGGGACAAACTTTGTGTGGTCCATAAATTGTTGTTCTAAGTCTGGGTGTACTTTGTGTCCGTTTAATGTATGTTCGTGGAGATCCCCGCGACACAGGAATGTATATTCCTAATGCGGGAGTTGTCTTTAAAAAAAAGAAGTGTTCAATTTAAAAATGAATGGTAAAAAAGTTCACGTATATGTAGAAATTTGATAAGTAATAAATGATCGTATAATTGCAATGAATGAAGTTAAAGCCTAAAAATTCAATTCCTGACATACCAGTGAGCCTAAAATTAATATATTTCATTTTATGATGTTTAGAAGAACCAAAAACTGTCTAGGGTGTTTGCAAGTTTTTGGAACAATTTTCTTTCAGACACACATTGTCTCTTTGTCTCTAGCATTCCAAGACGTGGTTATCCATATTCTTCTGAATTAGAACACCTCGATGGTGAACAGATTACCGTTCAGTAGTCGGACGTGAGTTTATTTATTAATTTAAAACTTTATGCAGTTTTGTAAGTCGGCGGACATAATGCCCAAGTCATTTTTTTTCAGTCAACCTTTGCGTAATGTAGAAATCTAGTGACCGAGACGCCCGTCTTGAGACGGCGTCTCATGTTGTGCGGCGTTCCGCAGGGTATGTCCTTGGACCACTCCTGTGGTACGTGGGGAACGACTGGGTCCTTCGAAGTCGTCTCCCCACCGGGCTGGGCGTAATTTGTTACGCCGATGACACTCAGGTCCCAGCCCAGGGAGTGAATTTCCAAGAGGGGTGATTGTTTCTAATCACCGAGTGCAATCGGACTATGAGCACCACATAACATGGCTTAGTTTATTCATTTATATTTTGTATAAGTGCTTATTATAAGTTCAATTATATTTTGCTTAAGTGTTAAGGCACTTGGAAAACTATTTTATCTTTTTAAAATGTGTACTCATGATAGTGAATCTGTTAGTTTTTTATGAGAATAAAGCTTCTTAAACCCGATATATCCAAACGGTGTACTATGGGATTGTATACCTTAAAACTATCTACAAATCCACACCCACAGTGACTATTTCTTTGTTTTAAGATTTAATTTATGTGTGTGGGCAGTGTGAGTATTTACATTAATCCTTAGGTATCCAATATCCGTGTTTATATTAGATGATTTGTGCATTAAATATATACCCAAAATTACCTTTTACAGAGGTAGTTAGAACGGCTAGCGCCTATCGCACTAGTTCGAAATTGAAGGGCTTGTAAATAATAAACATGTGTTACCACTTTACACAATTTATTTGTATCACAGCATTATTCATTGAGGTTTCTAATATAATACTTTAAAGTTATTTAGTAAAGGCCACCGTAGAGTCCACGGCCGTAACCGTAAGCGCCATAGCCGGCACCGTAGGCGTAGGGAGCGGCGATGGGAGCGGCGTATCCGTAACCGCGAGCAAGGGGAGCGGCGTATGCGTTAGAGTAGCCGTAGGCGAGGGGAGCGGCAGCGACAACTGGAGCGGCAGCAGCGACGACAGGGGCAGCGTAACCGTAGGCGGGGTCTTTGCGCACAATAGCGTTGAATCCGCTGTGGTCATCAGCGGCGTAGTCAACCACACGTCTGGTACCGTCAGATTCTAGGAGTGAGTACTGGCCAACGACGCGGTCGCCAAGGCGAGATTCGCTCTGGCTCTTGACGTCACCGGTGTGAGGGTCTGCTACACCATATGAATAGCTGTAAGCTGAGTTGTCATAGATGCCGTTAGCTTGGACAGCTGCGACCAGGAGGGCAAGGGCGACGAACTGTAAGTAACAATATATTGTTATATAATAATATATGCATTCATTAATTTATTAAAAATCACATAAGAGTAATTGAATAGAACTAACCTTGGCGGCCATTTTGTTTATGTTATTGGTTATTGCACAGTGAACTGCGAATGATTAGTAATTGCTACTGTTTCTGTTTATATACTATCCATGCCCAATGCTGAATAAAATGCAAATTTTTCAATATGAATGGTCAAGCAAGTAAGGTCACATTCGCAAAAAAATATCTGTTTTTTTTGGACTATTTTAGTTTTAGTGAAAGGTTCATTTAGTTATAGTATTAAAATAATATCAGCATTTTGAAATCCTAATACTAGTTTTAAAATAGTATAAATGATTACGTGTGGAGGAAGAAAAAGATTTACATCAATAGTTTTATAATCGATATTAGCAAACAACCGAGTTGAATGTAGGGGATATTGAAGATCATAAGCTTCCCTATAACGCTCGTTTTATTTTTATGCTAAATGATAGTTTAAAAGAAGAAACTTTGATGTGTTTAAAGGAAGGGAAACGAAACCTTTTTTCACAGTTGTTACTGAAATATTTTGATTTATTTATCCTACGAGTGGTGACCACTGGAAGATGGAATTTGGGTAAACCCCCTAAAAGGTAGTACGACGACCTGCTGAAGATCACGGGAAACCACTGGATACGGGAAGCATAAAACCAGTTGTTGTGGGGAGCTTTGGAGGAGGCTTATGTTCAACAATGGACATCTTTCAGATGAGACGATGATTCTGCGATTTCGATTACATTCATTTTAATATTAACTGATGGCGGCAATCGCTTAAAAGACTACCACATTCATCCAACCGCTACCATAAGAAGGTTTTTAGATAAACATAAGTATATTTCCTTAGAAATATCTGTGACCCATTGCAGGCTTTCCACAGAATAGTTTTCTTTTTCCTTTAAAATATATAGATATAGATGAAAAATAATAAGCGGATTATTAACTGATTTTAACAATTTAGTCTTAAAAAATCGTCTTTGTCTACGCAATGTATGTGTATAACAAAGAAGTATTTACATAAAAGCATCGACATGTTTTAGGCCAAAGGCTTAAATTCAAATAATTTTGAATTATGAATAATGGTTTAAAATTAAATAAAACGGTCAAGTACGAGTCGGCCTCGCATACCAAGGGTTCCGTATAAACCTGTATTTACACAATTTTTCCTTCATCTGTGCTTTATGACGTTGCTTCGTACCAAATTTCAAGATTCTGAGTTCACGGGAAGTACCCTGTAGGTTTTGATTCCCTTGCGACTGCCTAAATTTGCATCATAAACGGGTGTATCTTTTGATTGCCTTAGAAGTTTGATTTTATCACAGCGTCAAGGGACAGTGGACCTGAGTATTTGATTTCATTTCTGCTTGGTATCTCCATGCATTCCTGAAAGAGAGGGTCTTGACAGACAGCCAGACCAATAACAAAGTGATCCTATGTGGGTTCCGTTTTTTCTTTTTGAGGTACGGAACCCTAAAAAACAAAGTTACAAATTAGCGACCAAAAGAAACATTTATTAATGGAGTTGACATATTAAGGAAGTATACTAACTATTTGTTAGTATTAACAATGTGAAAGCGATTAATACGATTAAATTAAATTCGATTTATTAAAATTAAATTAAAGTAACTCTGTCTTTTTGTCTGTCTGTCTATTTGACCATCTGTTACGCTTTTACGGTTCTAACCGTTGCACCGATTTCAAAGAACCTCTGGCCTCGCTGTCGTCCGCAAATGCTGTACATTTCCAAAATGAGTTTATCCATAGATAGGCGTAGTAGGCAAACTGGTGCTGGTAGGGATCCGGGTGTTATAACCGTTCCCGGATCCCTTCTGATGTGACCACACTATTGTGGTTATAGTCGATTCGATTCACCACACCACCCAAAGCCCCGGTAAGCCCCGGCGGTTTCCACATTTTTAAAAAAGGGTTAACATCTAGTTGTCTTTCTCCATGGCTGGCGCAATTATAACATCGTATGTTTAAATTTCATAATTTATATTAATGTAAGTAAAATATATCTGTTCAAAGTTCCAATCAAATTTCATCATTATGCATAATTCTTTCGCATGTTCATATTGTTCATCCACCTTACTTGTTTACTGTGGAAAACTATTATTGGCTACACATGTATTCAGAGTTTGATAAGATTTGCCAAGACTTGCAACTGTTGTCATCCCTATGAATAAATAAAAGTATATTTTTTGGTAGATTCTAGCGACAGCAAAAGTGTTACATAAGTGATAAAATTGATGAATTAAAAAGTAGATTCGGGCCTTTTTTAGATCTGGAATTGGATTAGGTAACTTCATTAATTTTATTCGGCATATTATTATCTAGTGACAAATTAAAAATGGAGGGTATCGTTACCCTTTTTCACCCTGTGAATGCCACGAGCACATATAGGACAATAGCACAGTAAATAGAAGGATATGTTGTTGAAGGCCATGGCGATAATTTTTATAAATAAAATAAATAAACTGAAGTTTTTTTCTCGCCCAGATACAATACAGTACGCGCCTTTTCCACATATTTACATACGTTAAACGACAAATAAGAATGCAATCGTTGCCATCTACAGCTATTGCTTACACTCCCCAATCCGTTTTTCAAAATACTCTTACTAAATATTATTAAAATAAAATTAGTTGTTTGAAAGGCCTCACAATTTCTTGGTAAATTCTGTGTAAATTTTTATTTACTAGTAAAACAGTAAAAGTTTCATTTGTGTGATCAAATACAATTCGAATTAATAATTAAACCAACTATTTACATTTATTTTAATTTGGTCATAGCATTTTTATTTGAGTTAACAGTAGTAGTAACTTTAACATTATTTAGTAAATGCCACCGTAGAGTCCATGTGCACCGTAAGCGCGAGCACCGTAGCCATGAGCTCCATAGCCGTATCCATGGGCAACAGAGGTGGAGTATCCGCTGGTGAGGGGAGCAGCGTAACCGTGACCGTAGCCGCGAGCAAGAGGAGCTCCGTAGTAGCCGTTAGAGTAGCCGTTGGAGTAGCCGTAGGCGAGGGGAGCGGCAGCGATGACCGGAGCAGCAGCAATGACAGGGGCAGCGTGAGCCACTACGGGGGCGGGATGGTAACCTGGCTCTTTGCGTACGATGGCGTTGAATCCGTTGTGGGCATCAGCGGCGTAGTCAACGACACGCCTTGTACCGTCAGAGTCATGGAGGGAGTACTGGCCGACGACGCGGTCACCATGGCGGGTCTCGCTCTGGCTTTTGATGTCACCGGTGTGGGGGTCGGCTACTCCGTATGAGTAACTGTAGCCAGCATTGTGGCCGTGGATGGCGTTACCTTGAGCAGCCGCGACCAGGAGGGCAAGAGCGATGAACTGTAATGAACAACCACATTTAACTTTTTAAGTATCCAATGACTCGGGGGACTTTACGAACTTTTATTCTAATTGACACAGAGAACGAAAGCCTATAAAAATAATGTATACATCACTTAATATATAGTTCCTTGTGAGGATCGAACTAACACCACTCATCGCACTTGAACCGCTGTACCGTCCGTGCAGTCAATTAATTCATAGAATGCATATTTGTTACATGTGTACTTATAAAAAGAAAACCATATAAAGCAGAATTAAAATAATTTAAAAATAAATAAATAGTACAAACCTTAGCGGCCATTTTGTTTAGTTTATTGATTGTACAGTAAACTGCGAATGATTATTAAAACCGCCGATTCTGTTTATATACCTTTCACGTACAGTATTAAACCGAGCAAAATTTAAAATTAGGTAACTAAGGTCACGTTATACTTTTTTATTTTTTCGAATTAAGTAGTATTTCCTTTTTAAATGCTTATTGAACTAATATCCATACTCAGGGTCGCTAGAACAGAACAGGGTTACATATTTTGCAAGTTTTGAATTGTCTGTCAGTATTTACTGTCGACAGGAACTATCTACTTATATTGATTACTAATTTGTAACGACATTTTAATTTATTGGATATATTTTTAACTGTACAATATATTTATAATAAAAATCTAAATCGTGTAATTTTCTTTATTAAAAGTATGAACAATTATAATATCTGTATTTTAATGTATATAAATTTTTTTGCTTACATATTTTGTAGTTAGTGTCGTTTTCATATAAGTTGTATTTTTTTCATTACACGATACTGGCCATAGTATAACGGAATCATTTATTTTATTTTATTTTTTAATGGTACGGAATCATTATGTATTTGGTTTTTTGCCGGTCTCCAGCATTAAATTTTTACAGAACATCTTAAGACATTACCGTCGTACCAATTATTAATTCAACGCTACCGTTATATGAAACATACGAACAACTTTCCTAATTTCTTATGACTCCTCTGGTTCCTTTAACATATCCAATGATTTCATGGCAATGCATATTCATATAGTAATGTTAATAAGTATAATACCAATGAAATGAAATGAAATTTGTTTGCATGAAACAATGGTTAGTAAATGGTGTTTTAATCATACCATACCATAAATATAAGTATGCCTTGTTTTGGCATGCAAATATTTCTAAATGAACCTAAAAAAATATTGTATTAAATAGAACTAAAAACATAATCTATAACGTTATTTAGCCTCATATAAAGTTGTAAAAATCGGTATTGAATTTCTCAATAATTGTCGATTATATAACTATTATATTTTAATCACTTCTACTCCCCATCCTTGACTATCTGGACCTCACCGAAGACCAATTGAACAAACTTGATCGACTTCAAAACTTATGCATTAGATTCGTATTTGGATTACGTAAATATGATCATATCTCAGAGTTTCGTTCTAAACTCAAGTGGCTACCAATACGCTTTCGCCGGAATCTGCATATTCTTACTCTTTTATACAGTATTCTGTTTCATCCTCACACACCCCCTTAACTCAAAGAACGTTTTCAATTCTTAAAAAGTACACATTGCAGAGACCTGAGGTCATCGGAGAATCTAAAACTAAAAATGCCAGCACATACCACTCAGTTTGCAGATAAGTCTTTTACTGTGCAAGCGGTAAGGCTTTGGAACAACTTGCCAGATAATATCCGACGAGCAAAAACCTTGCATATGTTCAAAAAGCTGGTGAAGGAATACTACTTAACATAATGAATATTTTTGTTTTAATTTTATGTTTTATTTGTACTAGTCTGTATGTGTATGCATACATATATATATTTCAGTGTGTATATGTATTTGTGTAGGTATAAGTATGTTTGTGTAATATGAATAGTGTCTAACATTTGTGTATAGATCGCTACTATTTCTTTTGTTTTTTTTCTTTTATTTTTTATATGTTTTGTGTGTTGCCTGTATGTAAACTACCCTAAGTTTTAAAATTTTTGAAACACACATATCCGTGTTATCGTTGTCTGGAAGAAATCGCCGAGAGCGATAAGACCACCAATTGTTATACATATTGTGTGATTGTTCCTGTTGTACCATTTCGTACTATGTATATACAATAAAGATAAATAAATAAAAAAAAAATAATTATACAACATTTCATTATATAAATTCTGTTATTGTATAAAACACTTTTCTCCCAAACCATTTATGTAACTTAGTCCTAAAATATTGGAATGGTAATCTCGCTCTCCACCCTAAATCTTGAATACCTATTTTATACTTATGATTATAACTTTTTTCTTGTTTTGCTTACTCGTCTCGGTCACTCATTTTAGGTATATTTTAATTGCTAGTTATCGGATCGCACAGAGTGCGTTATAAACTATTTTATATTCTTTTACATTTTCATGATACGCAGGAGCAACAAAGGTCGGGTCACCTCACTCTTAGCCTCTTTCGGTGAATCTGTACCCTGGATCTACCCTGAAAATTGAATTTTGACTAGTGATTTTGACTAGCAACTCTCTGAACTCTTGCATCTCTGTACTCTCTCTCTGTACTCTTGCAACTCAATAGTCAGGATGTTTACTATCTCACATAGAATCAGATGAAGAGGTAAAAATTGGGCTCCGATAACCTCACGCTTTTGGAGAAAAGCTATGAAAAAGGGCTTGATACAAATTTGCTGTAGGGCTGTGGTATCAGTCCGTTCAAGGATGACCCATGCGAACCTAGGAATGACTCTCCCGCAATTATAATTCCAATATTATGATACTTTAAATTATTTGTTAAAATCAGTCAATCTTATTTGTAAATATAGATACTTATAACGGAATAACCCTTCAGTCTACTGCAATTCACAAGGACTTACTTTGTAGGAGCTTTTTTTTGGGTTAATTTAATGAGAGTGGGTCATGTTCGGGTAATCAAGAGAGAGATACAGAAATACAAAAAGTAATCAAAAGATGAAATACCATGAAAAAAAATTTAATTGAAGATTTTTAAATTAGTAGAAATGGCAAGAAATCATTCTTCACAGTTTTTTGTCATTATTAATTACTTTGTTTCTTTAAATGACAACAGTATAATTTTCAAGGAAATTAAATTTATGATTAAGCTGTGGTGACATCTACATATAGCCCAACAGAAATATACTATAATGCTATCTATTGAAGATACAATAAACTACGAAGCAACGTAGTCTACGAAGAAACTACCAGTCCTGCATCGTGCAATAGAAGTTCTTGCACCGATTAACATATATACAACTTCTCAATATCAACCGCTGGGCAGTTGCCCCGCCCCGCCCCGATTCACTGGGGACCTCAGCGCAGCACCGCGCACCGCAGTTATTCCCGGCTCACTGGGATCAGCGGATTTCAGCCCCGACTCACTGAAATTTGCGGCACACAGTTTCTGCTCACTGTAACTACTCACTCCCGGTACTGTCAAGCTCCGCAACAGGGCACTGACAGCTGCCTCATTCAGATATCGAGCTCCAGTCTTGGAGGGGAGAGATGTGTTGACATCCACATACAGCCCAACAGAAATGTACTAAAGCACCGTCTACTGAAAATACACTGTACTACGAAGTAATGTAATCTACGAAGAAACTACCAATCCTGCATCGCGCAATAGGAGTTCTCGCACCGATTAACATATATACGATTTCCCAACATCAACCGTTGGGCAGTAACCTGCCAGGCATGATCACCTCGGCTGGTCGGAGGATCCTCCCTTTGTGTTGGAGGGACATGTGACCTGTTCCCCCATAAAGTTATTGGAGATGGAAAGATTTTTGTGTGTATTTTACAATTTTAAAGTACTGTCAAAATTGTATAGAAGCAGTAAGGGTTATCAATTAATAGTGTTACTAGATTAAAATAATTTTTCATTAAAAAACTCAGTTCTGTAATCTAAATCTCGAGAACGGCTACAACATTTCAATATGCAAGGAGTTTTGGGGGCGATAAATCGATCTAGCTAGGGTTAGTTTTTAGAAAAATTACTAAATTAAATTGTGAGCAAAGCTCGGTCATCTAGGTATTATAAATAAAATGACACTAGTGTGGTAATTATTTACATTTATTTTGGTTTTATTTGAGAATTTTTCGTTCGAGTTAACAATATATTACTTTAATATTATTTAGTAAATGGCACCGTAGAGTCCATGAGCGCCGTAAGCGCGAGCACCGTAGCCATGAGCTCCATAGCCGTATCCGTGGGCAACTGAGGTGGAGTATCCGCTGGTGAGGGGAGCAGCATATCCGTAACCGTAGCCGCGAGCAAGGGGAGCACCGTAGTAGCCGTTAGACAGGCCGTTGGAGTAACCGTAGGCGAGGGGAGCGGCAGCGATGACGGGAGCAGCAGCGATGACGGGAGCGGCAGCGATAACGGGAGCAGCGTGAGCCACTACAGGGGCGGGATGGTAGCCTGGCTCTTTGCGTACGACGGCGTTGAATCCATTGTGGGCGTCAGCGGCGTAGTCAACCACACGCCTTGTACCGTCAGAGTCGTGGAGAGAGTACTGGCCGACGACGCGGTCACCGTGGCGGGTCTCGCTCTGGCTCTTGACGTCACCGGTGTGAGGGTCTGCTACTCCGTATGAGTAACTGTAGCCAGGATTGTGGCCGTGGATGGCGCTACCTTGGGCAGCTGCGACCAGGAGGGCAAGGGCGATGAACTGTAATGAACAATATGTTATTATTTTATTGTTTTGTTTATTGTTTACTTAGATTTTTACTAAAAGAAAAACACTTCAATTTCACTCCAACTTTCAACTTCACAAGAATGAAATGGAACTAACCTTAGCGGCCATTTTTTGAGGTAATTGTTTATTGCACTGTAAACTGCGAATGATTATTAAAACTACAAACTCTGTTTATATACCTTACAAGTAATAGCACTCAACCGAATAAAACAATTTAATAAGCGAGTAAGGTCACATACTAAATACTTTTTTCTTTAAATTACGTTTGTTTTATTAGGCCTATCAATCTGATCCTAATCCGTTTTTTGGAATTCATGGAGACTTAAGTATTAATTTTGGATAATAAAACATTAACAGCGGAAAAAAGCCATCTAATCGTTTTTAAATAAATGCAAGAAGACATGTTTGCGCTTAAAAAAATTGTGTACAAGTAACTGTATTTTACTATTTTATTTTATTACATTTTAACACTATATATCATTTGTAAGATAGTATTTGATGGTTTTTCTTTGTAAATGTAATGTAATTTTATTAATACGTTTAACAGAAAAGCGTCTGCCATAGGAATCCAGCAAAAGGTCTACACAACAATGAGCTGTGCTGTGCTGCACTCATCCAATGGTTTCCCGAGATCTTTACCAAGTTGTTGCTCTACATGCTATGGCCTACCCACGCTCGTGGACTTCTTTTAAGTGAGATGATGATGACGATGGCAACTAAACTTTAGAGTAAAAGTGACGTGATGTGAATACATTATGATTTATTTTTAATGTTATGCTATGTTGGATCACCATTCGCTTATCGCATTCTGGACATAGGAAAGGTGCATGCTCTGTTTTCTGTTACGTTTTTTTTAAAATATCATTTGTTTATTTTTTGTAAGGAGGAGTTTATAAGGATGTCTGAATATACAGAACCTATTTTGAAAATATTTACGCTAATAGAAATCTTCAATATTTTTGAGTGTCATAGGCTGTATATTATCTAAACTGAAAAACAATTACCTCGATCTCCGACCGCGGGCAAAGGCCAGTCTTTAAACAAAGATAATATTCAATGTCGACCTCGCTGTAGTAGTAGTTGCGCATTAGAATAAAAATTATAATATGTGTGCCGGTTAGATTAGGATCAGTTCCATAATTTTGTGAATTTGAATAATTATTTGCAAATGTTTTCGTGTTTTTTTAAGTATTTATGAAATTATATCTGACAATATTTATTATTTACGAGCTGGAACCCGCGGCATTACCAGCGGGTATTGTTGTAGCTTTACAATAAGAAGCCTGGGTAAGGTCAAGGGGTGCCGACACCAAGCACTAAAGTAGCCTAAGTTATTAAGTACCCTACAGTTATCTGCTAGAGAAAGTTTCGCGAAAGTGGTCTATCTGTTCCAGAGATTAGCCGGAATAAACTGACAAATAAACTAAAAAAAATTAATTTTAATTTAAAATTATTTTTTTTAGTTTGTAAGTACCGTTTAAGCTTGCATGAGTAGTAAGTGAAAAGGTGTTAATTTGAAATTACAAACATTGCGATAACGTTTTGAAATTGCAATTAAAATTTTATTTTGAGCTTACACATTACTATTTATTTGTATTACAGGTTACAAATATTATTTATTATGATTTATGAAGACAAATGAGCAGGTTAACCAAGTGGGCACGTTGTAGCTGATAGAAAGTGACTTTTCTCGCCCATGGATAACCAACATTAATAAGAATTCAATAAGAAACAAAACTTGCATTTTTCTGGAAATACTGCATGCTGCAATTTTTTCTACAGTTTGATGGAGCTCCAATTACATCTCAGTACCTATTTTCCTAGCCTTTTTTATTTCCCAAGATTTTTTTGGTGTCGGCAACTAGTTCAATCGGTTTCATTTGAATATCAGTTTTTGCACAGTTTTAACCCCTTCAGGAGAAGAATTTTTATAAATGCTTATAAAAATTATTCTTTTATTTGTTTGGAAAAATCTTTGTCTTCAACAAAGATTCAAATGATTTAAAAAATGACGGACTTCCATACTAATATAAATTCAATCTATCAACGCCTATTTTATTAGGGGTAGAATATCCAGAAACGCTTAAATGTGTATCCCATCATCATCAGCTTATCACAGTTCGCTGTTGGATAAAGGCCTCTCCAATTGCACACCACTTGGTTAAATCTTCCGCTTCTCGCATCCATCTTCTGCGCGCTGTTTTGGGTAGATCATTATTTCACCTGTCCTGTGGACGTTCTAAACTACGTTTGCCGAGACGTGGTCTCCACTCAAGAACCCGTTTACCCCAACGGTAATCAGTTCTGCGGCTAATATGGTCAGCCCACTGCCACTTCAGCTTGCTTATCTTGTGGTCTATATCAGTGACCTTAGTTCTCTACTGGATCACTTCATTCATGATACGATCTCTTAGAGAAACGCCAAGCATAGCCCTCTCCATAGCACGCTGAGCGACTTTGAGCTTGTGGACCAGCCATGTCGTAAGTGTCCACGTTTCAGCACCGTTTGTCATAGGATAGGACGCACTGATTAAAGACCTTCGTCTTTAGGTTTTGTGGTATCAAGGATGAAAAGATCCGAAAAAGTTGCCCACAAGTTGCTCAACCCGGCCGAATTCTCCTGTTTACCTCTTCTACAAATCTTCTACAGACCTCCGTACAAATCTTTAACCCTCATTTAACTTCTTTCATGGTAGAATATTCAGAAACGCTTAAATAGATATCTACAAATTTTTAATCAGTAGCCCAAAAATAAAGCTTCATGTTTCTTATTTAAAAGGTGACCGACTTCCATACAATCTTTCAACCCCTATTTCGCCCCCTCAGGGGTAGAATATGCAGAAACGATAAAATAATTATCTATTTCATTTTTAATCAGTAGCCCAAAAATAAAGTTTCATGATTCTAACTTAAAAAATGACGGACTTCCATACAATTTTTCAACACCTACTTCACCCCTTTAGGGTTAGAATATCAAAAAACGCTTGAATACGTATTTACTCATTAGTAATCAATAGCCCAAAAACAAAATTTCATGATTGTAACTTAAAAAATAACGGATTGCTATACAAACTCCTTAGGGGTAGAAATTTCAAAATTCCTTGCTTAGTCTACTCAGAAAAATGATCCTACTCACCAAATTTCATAGCCCTAACTTTAATAGTTTACGCTCGGTGATAATGAATCAGTCAGTCAGTCAGGACATGTTATTATATAAGTATAGATAAACAAAATTGTCTACGTATACCGCATTAGATAACATCTATAATTGTAGACGTATGTATATTATAAGTTAATAAACTTTGTCGGATAAATAAATGACTATTAAAATTTGACTAGTACCTATATGTTATGATGATGTTCTACTTGCCGATTACGGCCGCGGCGGCCAGTCTCAACGGAAACCATCCAACTACGCAGGAGATTTTGTAGTGCACAAGTGTATGCGCAAACACAGGTGCACTCTCTGTTCTTCCTCCTAATTCGAGGGGACGGTTAACCGACACGATTGGGGAAGGTGAGGACCGACAGCTTTAAGTGCTCTTTTAGGCATAGGGGTTCAGACGCCAACTTCCAAACTCTGAGCTGTTATCAAGTATTTATATAATCATAAATACTTTATAAAACTTTTGGCCCGACCTGGGATATGAACCCGAGACCTCTTGATCGGCAGTGGCATACTCCAACCGTTAGACCAACGAGGCACTTGCATACTAGTACTACTAATATTATAATTCGAAAGTAACTCTAGATGTTTGTCTCTTTGTCTATAACGTTTTCTCGGCTACACTACTGCACCGATTTCAATGCAATTTGTAGTGGAGATACTTGGATTCTATAGAAAGGACAGAGGCTACTCTTTACTGCAATAACCCACATACACGCGGACAGAGTGAGCAAATGTTAGTTTAAGATAATTAAGTATTTATGTGGATGTTCTGATAAACCTGATTAATGCGATACATTTAAAAATTTTATTGTTGTTTGGTTGTTGGCAAGTTTTTTTATACAATAATTAACCTCCTAATCGGTTATTGTTAAATTTTAAAATAGCTAAATGAAACATGAATATGAAGTAAAAAATATACTTTTCCATGAAAGAATGTGAACATAATTAAAAAAAAATAACAAGAAAGATCTTTCTAAGTTAGTATTTTCTTTTGAAAATCTGAGGATTTCATTTTCAATTTTTTTAAGTCCTCAAGATCATGACAAGTATACATTCAGTTTATATTCATCAGTTTATACTGTATGATGAAGGTAGCACAGTGACCAAACAGTCGAACAGAGACAGGGATTTGATCCATAACCATTTGATTGCCAATCAAGTGGTTATGGATCAAATCTCTGTCTCACCTGTGTGTGATTTTTTATCTTCCTTCCTTCATTTCACCTCCGCCATAGATTTAACCTATGGCGGAGGTGAAAAGGTAATCTAACCCAATGAGGATAAACATTATCAATAAAACATAAATACTAAAGAAAGTTATCTTCAAAAAAACCGTTAACTTCATAGAAAGACAGTGTTATATCAAATATTTTATTACACTGTAATTCAAATCGCACTATAAATATTTATTCGAACTTTTAGTGAAAAGGATCAGAAAAAAAAAATGGGTAACTATTTACATTTATTTTGGTTTGATCTCAGCTTATTTGCGATTAGAATAAATTACTTTAACATTATTTAGTAAATGGCACCGTAGAGTCCATGAGCGCCGTAAGCGCGAGCACCGTAGCCATGAGCACCATAGCCATATCCGTGGGCAACAGAGGTAGAGTATCCGCTGGCGAGGGGAGCAGCGTACCCGTGACCGTAGCCGCGAGCAAGGGAAGCACCGTAGTAGCCGTTAGACAGGCCGTTGGAGTAACCGTAGGCGAGGGGAGCGGCAGCGATGACGGGAGCAGCAGCGATGACGGGAGCGGCAGCAATAACGGGAGCAGCGTGAGCCACTACAGGGGCGGGATGGTAGCCTGGCTCTTTGCGTACAACGGCGTTGAATCCACTGTGGGCGTCAGCGGCGTAATCAACCACACGCCTAGTACCGTCAGAGTCGTGGAGCGAGTACTGGCCGACGACGCGGTCACCATGGCGGGTCTCGCTCTGGCTTTTGATGTCACCGGTGTGGGGGTCTGCTACTCCGTATGAGTAACTGTAGCCAGCATTGTGGCCGTGGATGGCGCTACCTTGAGCAGCCGCGACCAGGAGGGCAAGAGCGATGAACTGTAAGGAACAACATGCTATCAGTTTCTGTTCATCGTTAGTGGTTTAATAAAGTAACAAACACTTATATTTCAATCACTTCCTTCACAATAATGAAATAGAACAAACCTTAGCGGCCATTTTCGTTAGGTTATTGCAGGTTGGACAAGTAAACTGTGAATGATTAAGAAAGCTACCGATTCGGTTTATATACCCTTCATGTACAGAACTAAAGCGTATAAAATATTAAAACAACCAATTAAGGTCACATTCTAAAAAATGTATAAGTAGTGTTTGTAGTGTGTGTTTTTATACTTGTTTTTAAATGCAAGACTTAGTCAACCGTTTGGGAAACGTTTCGAAATCGAAAAGGAGTTTTTCATCAAGCATCAATTTATAGCCCTATATTTTGCCTCTGAGATGTAAGTCTAAGCAGGTGTAATAGAATAACAAGATTTTTTTTAAGTACGTAAAAATTTCTAATTAATTTATGAAGCTTATGTCACTAGAACCATTATTACGGATCTATTGACACCTTAGAGATTAAAATCGATTCAGTAGTTTAGGCGCTACTGTATAACACACATACATTGACTGCCAAAACTGCTAACTTTCCTTTTGGCTTCGTTTATTTAGCATTTATTTATCTATACTAATATTGAAAATAGGGCAAGTTTCTAATTTCCTTTGTGTGATTGTAGGAGGTAATGTTCGGAAATACTGACCCGATCCTTAAAATTCCTTCACTAATAGAAAAGCGGGTGGTTAACGCCCAACAAAGTGGGTACGGATTGGCTACTACTTCATTAAAATTTACAGGCTGCATCTTTTAAAGCCCATGTGGCGACTTCCACGTACAGCGCAACAACATAAAATATGTAACAGCGCCATCTACCGAAGAAACACGAACTACGGAGCAAGGAAGAAAACTAAGAAACTATCTATCCTAAATTGCTCAATAGTAGTTCTGGCGCCGATTAATATATATACTACTTCCCAACATCAACCTCCCTTTGAGTTGGAGGAACATGTGACCCATTCCTCCACAGTGATGACCCCGACGTGATCATGTTCACTCCCACAGCAAGTCACAGCCAGCCAGCAACCACGGCCTCGACAAGGATACATCACACTCAGGATGCGACCGCTCCAGTCTGGTAACCTCGACGGCCTCATCAGCGTCTAGGCACAGCACACTGCACCTACGGTCGACGTAAGCAGAGATATAATATATAGAGATAGAATCGTAGAGGCGCTCGTAGCTCAGTTGCACTCGGTGATTAGAAACAATCATCGAGGGTAAGCAACGATGGCGCGGTCAGTACCTGGATGGGTGACCGCTGGTGGCATGTTACCATGAGCGTCTCCGTGATTCGGAGGTCACGTTAAGCAGTCGGTCCCGGTTGTTATCATACGATAACAGTCGTGAAGCTTAGTTGGAGGCCTTCGGGCGGCTTAAAAACATCCAACGGCAAGATTTACGTAGCCACAACGTATTCTTGCCAGTCCCCAACCCGCACTTGGCCAGCGTGGGGACGTATGGCCTTAACCCTCTCCACAGAGGAGACCCGAGCCCAGCAGTGGGACATTATGGGTTGTTGTTCTTTGTTCTTTCAACTCCTCGAGTCATTAATTTTCTTATCGAGAGTTATAGCTCGGTGCGTTCGTGGGTCACTGCAGTCGATCCTAGTGTATACTAGTAGGCGTGTACGATGGATGAATCACAGTACTTTTTTGTAAATAATCTCAAAATTGGTACAAACTTATAGTTTTAAGAATTACTCACACATTCTTAAAATTTTAAAAAACAAAATCCTTTAATGTCTCTTTTTATGTCGAACTCTGCCACTTCCATCAGGTTTGCAGAGGATAATGAGGACATTAGTGGGTACGGGACGTTAATACTAATATTATTAAATAATAATGTTTTAATTGAATTCAGTTCCCAAAGAAGATTTCTGTACGAATGTTCAACAAAAATGATCAGAAAATGAATAAAATTACGATTTGGGTAACTATTTATATGTATTTTGATTTTGATTACAGCATTTTTCGTTACAGTTAACAATAAATTAAGTAAATGTTATTTAGTAAATAGCACCGTAGAGTCCATGACCGCCATAAGCGCCAGCACCGTAGCCATGAGCTCCATAGCCGTATCCGTGGGCAACAGAGGTGGAGTATCCGCTGGTGAGGGGAGCGGCGTATCCGTAACCGTAGCCGCGAGCAAGGGGAGCTCCGTAGTGGCCGTTAGAGTAGCCATTGGAGTAGCCGTAGGCGAGGGGAGCGGCAGCGATGACGGGAGCGGCGGCAATGACGGGAGCGGCAGCGATGACAGGAGCGGCGTGAGCCACTACGGGGGCTGGATGGTATCCTGGCTCTTTGCGTACAACAGCGTTGAATCCGCTGTGAGCATCAGCGGCGTAGTCAACGACACGCCTTGTGCCGTCAGATTCGTGGAGCGAGTACTGGCCGACGACGCGGTCACCGTGGCGGGTCTCGCTCTGGCTCTTAATGTCACCGGTGTGAGGGTCTGCTACTCCGTATGAGTAACTGTAGCCAGGATTGTGGCCGTGGATGGCGCTACCTTGAGCAGCCGCGACCAGGAGGGCAAGAGCGATGAACTGTAATGAACAAAATGTTATCAGTTCTAATTTGTCACTTGTGGTTTCATAAAAAGATCAACAATTTCGTTTAATCGCATCATATTAATGAAATAGAACAAACCTTAGCGGCCATTTTCTTAGGTTATTGTAAGTTGGACAGTAAACTGTGAATGATTATGAAAGCTACCGATTCTATTTATATACCTTTCACGTACCAAACTAAAGCAAAAAAATTATAAAACAACCAATTAAGGTCACATTCTAAAAATGATATATTTTCGTACTTGTTTTTAATGCAAGACTTAGTCAACCGTTTGGAAAACGTTTCAAAATCAGAAAGGAGTTTTTCATTTCTGATGTCTTAGTATAAAACATTAATAGGGAGGAGGGGAGGATATTTACTTATTTATTGCATATTTATTTATAGCCCTATATCTTACCTCTGAGATGTAGGTCTAAGTAGGTGTAATAGAATAACAAGATTTTTTTAAAGTACATAAATCTTTCTTATTATATTATAAAACCTATGTCACTAGAACCATTATTACGGATCTGTTGACACCTTAGACATTAAAATCGATTCAGTAGTTTAGGCGCTACTGTGGAACACACATACATTGGCTACCAAAACTGTTACCTTTCCTTTTATCTTAAAAAATCAGTTAAAATAATAGTATTTGTAAACCAAGTCGAAGAAAAGCGGGCGGTTAACGCTCAACGAAGTAGGCAAGGGTCGGCTACTATTTCATAAATATTTACAAGGTCCATCTTTGATAGTCTATAATTATGATCTTTTTACCAAGGGCAATAAGTTTTTATAGTCAAATCGGAGGAGCCTATAATTTCTAGGATAATATAAAGTCATATTATTATAGATAGTAAGATAGAATATTGTTACTTATTCTATAATTCATGACATTATCTCAGTTTGAGTTTAAGTACCGCACTGTATTAGTAATCCTAAAAAACAGTATTATAGTAAGGCATGGTGATGAATAGGTTCGTAAATAATTATAAGAAAAAAAAAATTAACACGAATCACCATCTAGTCTCAAGCTAAGCAGAGCTTGTAAGATGGGTACTGCTAGACAAGTGATGTAAATACATATCAACTTTTTTAATTACATAGAAAACACCTATACTCCGAAATAAATATTTGGTCGTACTCGGGAATCTAACTCGAAACCTCAAGCTCAACAGTCGTAGCAAAACAAGTTAGTACTAGTCATTTTATAAAAACTGCGCACAAAAAACTATAAAAATCTTATTTTATTAATCGACAAATGTTCATGTTGTACGAAAGTAAATAAAATTGTATTTAAATACGAAAACTCCTAGCGCCATTGTTTAGAAACGGTGACACCAGCAGAAAGCCTTTTATTTCACTATTATTTGTTCCAAAGTTATTATTTTACAGCAAAATAAAATTAAAATGTCTGTTTTTAATTCAAAATTCACAGCTTTTTACTATATACGGTACTTACATCCGAATATCAATTTTTAACATTTTCTTCTATCTGTCCGTCCGCTGGCTGGACTGATTTTGAGGGGATTTTAACTGTCAGATAAATGATTATATAGGGAATAACTTATAATACTTTTTAGACTAGCTTTGCCCCTCGGCGTTCCCCGCGATTACTGTTTTAAAGGTACAAAAACAAACTCTGGTAACACCGCGGGGCTCAAAAAGTTTTTTATAATTAATTCAACATTTAGGAATTTCAAATCGTGCGGTCCCAACAGATAACCAAACCTTTTTATAACACACTTTTTATATATTACATATTTTATATCTTTATAGAGACCACCTACATCAAAGTTTCAATAATATCGCTAACATTACCAAATTATTCCTTAAAAAATGCAAAGAATAATAGATTTTAAAGAGCATATGTTTTTGTATCTATACAAATCGAAGTGTCTTTTTTTTTATTTCAAATTAACAGTTTTTCACAAAATGCATATACGATGCTTAAATCAAAAAACAACTTTAACATGTTTGTCTGTTTGTTCCGGTTAGTCTCTGGAATGGCTGGACCGATTTAGTATTGAAGAACCTAGGTCGTGGACGTCCTTGGGTTGAGATAAATTACCTTAATTAATTAATAAAAAAGCCCTTTATTTCATGCCTTTCTATCCGACTACGAAAGAACAAGGGTTATGTTTTTCGTGTGTATGTGTGTGTATTTCTTTGGCACGGCCTAGAGCCTAAACGCATTGTCGTATATTTATATGTGAGTGGTGTTAATAAATTCTTCTTAGTCGTGAGAGTAATACTGGGTACATAAAATTAAAAAAAAACAAAATTAAGGGTTTTTTGCTCACAAGTACAGCAGTGCACCACCGAACCAAAAAAGCTTTATTATATGTCCGATGGGTTCTTGGTACTTTAGCTTTTTATCGATTTATTATGTATTCAACTCCTCGATTCATTAATTTTCTTATCGAGAGTTGTAACTATATATATAGTTATAACTCGGTGGATTCGTGGGTCACTGCAGTCGATCCTAGTGTATACTAATAGGCGTGCACGAGGGATTAATCAAAGCACTTTTTTGTAAATAATCTTAAAATTGGTACAAACTTATAGTTTTGAGAAATACTTACACATTCTTAAAATTTTACAAAACAAAACCTTTTAATATCCCTTTTTATGTCGAACTCTGCCACTTCCAATTAGGTTTGCAGATGGTAATAGGAACATTAGTGGGTACGCGACGTTACTACTAATATTATTAAAAGATAATATTTGAATTGAATTTAGTTCCCAAAGAAGATTCCGGTACAAATGTTCAACAGAAATGATCAGAAAATGAATGAAATTACGATTTAGATTCTATTTACACTTATTTTAATTTTGATCACAGCGTTTTTCGTTACAGTTAACAATAAATTAATTAAATGTTATTTAGTAAACAGCACCGTAGAGTCCATGACCGCCATAAGCGCGAGCACCGTAGCCATGAGCTCCATAGCCGTATCCGTGGGCAACAGAGGTGGAGTATCCGCTGGTGAGGGGAGCGGCGTATCCGTAACCGTAGCCGCGGGCATGGGGAGCTCCATAGTAGCCGTTAGAGTAACCGTTGGAGTAGCCGTTGGAGTACCCGTAGGCGAGGGGAGCAGAAGCGATGACGGGAGCAGCAGCGATGACGGGGGCGGCAGCGATGACAGGAGCAGCGTGAGCCACTACGGGGGCTGGATGGTATCCTGGCTCTTTGCGTACAACGGCGTTGAATCCGCTGTGAGCGTCAGCAGCGTAGTCAACGACACGCCTTGTACCATCAGAGTCGTGGAGCGAGTACTGGCCGACGACGCGGTCACCGTGGCGGGTCTCGCTCTGGCTCTTGATGTCACCGGTGTGGGGGTCGGCTACTCCGTATGAGTAACTGTAGCCAGGATTGTGGCCGTGGATGGCGCTACCTTGAGCAGCCGCGACCAGGAGGGCAAGAGCGATGAACTGTAATGAACAAAATGTTATCAGTTCCAATTTGTCACTTGTGGTTTCATAAAAATATCAACAATTTTGTTTAATCGCTTCATATTAATGAAATAGAACAAACCTTAGCGGCCATTTTTCTCAGGTTATTGTTGGTTGTACTGTAAACTGCGAATGATTATCAAAGCTACCGATTCTGTTTATATACCTTTCACGCACAGTATTAAACCAAGCAAAATAATTTAACGAGTAGCTAAGGTCACATTCTTGAAATGTTTTTTCTTAACTACTATTTCCAGGCCTATCAAACTGTACTAAAATTTATGTCACTAATTTGAGAAGGGCTTCCTTTTAATTTATAAATAAATTTTGATCGTCATGTATTACGGAAAATGTTATGAAATCGAATTTAATTCCTTTTTTACGCGGGGAATAATACTTTTCGCATCTTACCCTCCGTTGGGTATCGAAAGCCGAGTGTGGGATCCCGAAAAACCGATTTACCCCTGAACCCCGCAGCAGCCTACCTCGGCAGTAGGGAGAAACTCCAGGAACGCATTAGCGGATTTTGCTTAAAAGTTTCGTTCAGCTAAATTATTGATAAATATAAATTATGGTAAATTTTAGTTATATCCCTTAGATCCCATTTTCATTATAAAATATGAAATTTTGTACTTTTTCATGGCCTCAAAATTTTAAATAAGATCGTTAAACATGCACCGATTATGTTGTGGTTTAAATAGTCACCTCATAATTTCTACATCGCTGAGTTTAAGATATTGGTTTAAGTCCTACATGGCACAATACTTTATGTGATTCATAAATTAGTGTAACACTTTGTGTGCGTAGTGCGAGAATTGACGAGTTGTGGTTGTCTGGAAGAGATCGCCGTGAGCGATAAGACCGCCTATTGTATCATTTGCATATTTGTGACTCATCCTCTGTTTTTAACTTTGTAATTTTGCATGTATACAATAAAGATATATAAATAAATAAATAAATAAATAAATAATCATGAAATCAAATTTAAATATTGTATTCAACTCAATTATACGTATGTATCTAAATCTTCTATTTTTTGTTAAAAAAATATGAAAATCACAGGTCACCTTAAGATTTAACTTAAAGATTTAAACTTTTATTGATTTAGCATCTCATTGATGTTTATTCGCTATCAAGTTTAGTAACATTTTGATATAAATATGTATAAATATGCCACTTCTTTTTTTCCGTGTGGTGACATTTATTATTAATTTATTCATCTTATGGTTACCGTAAGCGGCAAGTAAGCGCTAACTACGTGGGATATTATCACTCTTCTAAGTAGAAGAAAAACTTAGTACTATTCCGTTTAGTAGACCAAAACCTCTGTAATAAGGAAAGGCCTAGGTCTAAGAGTAAACTGTTAGAGTTTGTCTATATACTCTTTGTTCCTTAGTTTGGTTTCGGTACCTGCCATTCTATATCGTGTAAATATGACTAACACACACACATTAGTTAGATATAAAATTTATTTGACCCGTATACTTGGGGTATTTTGTATATCGGTGGAGCTAATACCCAAATCATTTTCATTAAGGCAACTTTAGGGTGGTGTAGAACTCTTGCAGGGAGGTGCACAGGGGTTACATCAGTGGAAAATAGACAACATACTTCGATTTAAACATACTTATACAAATACAACATATACACGTCATAAATACACAAATGTTACTCATAGTACTATTATTTTTCTTTAAATTTGTTTGCTTGTTTAGAATTATGAAACTACCTTACTTATGAACATCTATGCTTTACTGTAAGAAATCAGTGACGTAAAATATACTGTACTAAACATCACATAATTTTTGCAATAGTATTTATTATTGCAAACAATTTTGCATCGAAATATATTTTAAGTAATTGCCTAATTCTTTAACGCTAAAGTTTGTAATTATGTACAATAAATTACTAATAATTAAAAATCATGTTAAAAATTAAAATATACTTTAACAACAATTTTTAATATTGCAAAAAAGAAAAAATAAAAACAATGTTAAAAACTCTTTTGAAACACTCGTAGATATCATATTATAAACATTTTTATTTCATTAAATGTTAAATTAATTTAAATGTTGAAATTTTATTACTGGCACACTAATATTTGTGATACACTTTAAGAAATTATTTGTAAATATTCTACAATAAACAAACAAACAGAACATATGTATTATTTGGAAATGTTTTTCTTCCAATAATGCATGGACTTGTTTACTGTTCTCAAAATTAAAAAAAACTACCTTTTGGTAGTTAATAGATAAGTGGTATGTTAACATATGTCAATCATAGATACCATCTTTCAGGATATCCATATAATGGACAGTTATAGATCACAACTGACATCAACTTGGTCCTTAATTACAGCCAAATAACGAAGTAGCCAGCATATTTTTTTTATTTTAATATAGTCCAAGTTCTGTGATATATTTGACATATGTCAATCATAGATTTCTTATTTTCCTTCTTTTCTTCTTTGGATGAAATGGCAACCAGCTGGATCAGCTATTTCTGCCAATGTCAAGTATACAAAGTTTTTAAACCTTAAATCTTCGAGTCTTCAAGTCTTCGTCGTGATGAAATTAATGATAAAAAATATGAATGACATGAAATGGGGTCCGTTTTACGAAAAAAACAAAAATGATCATCCTTATCATACATTTCAGGATATTCATATATACGGCAGTTATTGACCACAATTGACAACAACTTCGTTCATAATTACAAATCCAAATAACGAAGTAGCCAGTATACATGAAGACCATCAGTAGTTTGCTATAATTAAACGAATTAAAAAAAAGAAAACTTCTTAATGTAGTTTATCCTTTTTTATGCTTTTGTTGTTGTTGATGTTATGACATCGCCTCTTGCGGTGTAGAACGGTGTGAGGCGTGACAGCGTCCTACCCCAGGGGTGATTCTGGTTACCCCCTGATGTACCTACGTCTTGGGGTACGGCATGGGGAACTCCAGAAGCCGCCGATGCGTTCCTCTACCCCTTTTCGACTACCCAGCTAGGCCGCCGCGTGGTAAGTGGGTAAACGGTCTTCTAGGAGTCCCACACATGCCCTTTGTGTGAAGTAAAAAGCATTCCTCTCATAAAAAAAAGGGAAAAAGGAAGTTTTTGAACCGAAATGAACTTTTTTAGGAGGGTGTACGTTTGGTGCTTTCAGACCTTTTGATGTGTCAATCTCAAGAAATATTAAACAGTTGTTTAAAAGATAATAGTAATAAATTATATTTGCTTAAATATTGATGATGGTTATTATTAACTTACAATTGCACCTAACCATGGATTCCGAATTAGTAAGCGCAATCTTTCTTTCAATTCATCTAAGTTACTCTCTGTCTGTCTGTCTGTTACGCCTTCCCGGCTAAACTGCTTCACCGATTGATTAAAATTTGTCATGAAGATGCTTTGATTATCGAAAAAGGACATAAACTATTCTTAACTGCGATAGCTAACATACATACATACGAGCGTGCACACGGGCAATATAGTAACACTTATAAAAACCAAAATGAATTGAATAATGTATGAAATGGCGTGACTCTGACGTAGTCTTTTCTGACGTAGTTTTAATGTAAGTGAGCGTCACCTTCTCTGACGTAGGCAGTGCAGTAATACTACTTTCATCTGCTCCCTTTTGCAATGTCTTTTGTGAACTTTTACTAAGTATCGACTGATTTTCTTTTGATCATCTTTCCGTATAATAATATTTTCAACTTTGAAAAGTTCAAAGTTAAGGTTGAAAATATTTTATAAACAAAAATTAAACTTTTATTAATTAGTCACAAGAATACAATAAAGATTTTCCCCCATGTTTTAATATCTTTTATAATGAAATCTTGTTCTCATATTGGTCAGTCAGGATAAAAATTTAAAAACAATGTTGTCAAGTACTTTGTACTATTTTATTTAGATCACAGCATGATTAATGTTGGAGGAATAAATTATTTACAATATTTGGTGGTACATTATTTAGTAGTGAGCGCCATAGAGTCCATGAGCACCATGAAGGCCATGAGCACCGTAAACGACGGCACCTTGAGCACCAAGGAGGCCATGAGCGCCGTAAGAGATGGCACCGTGAGAGTATCCAGTGGCGAGAGGAGCGGCATAGCCAGCGCCATAGCCATGAGCGAGGGGTGCGGCGTAACCATGGACGACGGGAGCGGCGTAAGTGTGAGCTATAGGAGCAGCTACAACAGGGGCAGCATGGGCGATGACAGGTGCGGCATGAGCGTACAACGGGTCTTTGCGAACAATAGCGTTGAAACCGTTGTGGGCATCAGCAGCGTAGTCGACGGTACGCTTTGTGCCGTCAGAGTCCAAGAGTGAGTATTGCCCTACTACACTATCACCGACACGGGTTTCGTGCTGGCTCTTGACATCACCGGTGTGAGGGTCTGATACGCCATATGAGAAGCTGGTGTAGTCAGCGCCATGACCGTGGATAGCGCTGCCCTGAGCAGCCGCCACCAGAAGAGCAACAACGATGAACTGTAAATAAAAAAATATAACATTATAGTATTATATATTTTTCGTGGATTTTTTTCAGTATCGCAGACGGTGCTATTGTTGTGATACGAAAAAATAAGAAAGGTACTACAAATTAGTTTAAAAGTTCAGTTGAATATGTAATTTAATAATTTGAATAGAAATTCAATATACATGTAAAATGACTATACACATAATAATTTAGTATGATGTATATATGTATCCGGAAGTATAATTCACGTATTACGTAATAAAAAATTAATTAAAACTAAATTAATTACAGTCAAAGTTCAATGAACTCTAGGCTATGACACGAGCTTTGTATATTATATGGACATTCATATGTCACTGACCGAATTGATAATGTGAGAACTATCTAATCTGTTGATTTTATAAGCCTTGTAACAAATATCGCTAGTCATATCGATATTTAGTACAAAAGCTATTTCGTTTACATAGAAAGAACATCATATTAGAGAGTAACTTTGCTCTTTTACTATTTTGCGTGTGAATATGAAGAAGATTTAGACTTCAAAATATCGCATCGGACCTTTTCACAAACTATTTCACTTCACAAAGATAAAAATGGAACAAACCTTAGCTGCCATTTTAGTATTGTAATTATTTGTTGCACAGTGAACTGCGAATGATAAATCTTGGTTACCAATTCACTTTATATAGTGTTCCCTCACAGGCGTAGCCGGACTAATAATAGGAAGTAAGAGATATGCGGCTAAGGTCACAGACTGTAGGGTTTTAAGTACAATTTCGTAAACGAACTATGCGGAACTACTATACTGACCAATAGTTTGTAGTATTTGTACATTTTAGTTTGATAGTAAATAAAAATAATTATAGCTTCATGCATTATATACACGTCTGTGTAATCCTAGGTAGAAAAGATATATTGGTAATCGAACTGCTAATAAATATAGGAACTTTTTAGGGTTCCGTACCTTAAGAGAAAGAAAACAGAACCCTTATAGGACAATGTGGATGTACCATGATGAAATTCATATCAAATACTCAAGCCTACTGTCCCTTGGAGCTGTGAAAAATCTAACTTCTATGCCAATGCAATCAAAAGTTACAGCCGTTTATGCTACAAATTTTTGACACACACAAAGGAATCTAAACCTACAGGGTACTTCCCGTGAGCATAGAGTCTTAAAATTTGGTAAAAAGCAACATCTTGTAGCACAGATAAAGGACATATTGCGAAAAGCATAAATTTCTTATCACATCATATAATGTACCCGCAGGTTTGTACGGAACCCGCGGTGCACAAGTCCGGCTCGCACTTAGCCGGTAAAGCAATACAAGCAAGCTTATTGACGTTTTGTATAAAAGATCTTGTTAATTACTTAGGTATGTAGAATACCATGTGTCAACTTGTAAAGATTTTTTTATATGAGCCTGTCAAAGTGACTCTAGTCTGCCTAATACAAAGCATGAGCAGAATTCAAGATTTGTGGTCACGATTTTTGGACTCACCAACGAAACATGTTAGCACGAATGCTGTCATTTTAGGTTAGTATTCAGTGAGAGGATAGTACTGCTTCAGTCTAGCAGGCCTGTTCGTACTGAAATCAGCGTTACTCTACTAGCTAGAACATTATACTTTGTTACTTTATTGTTATTATTGTTGCTTCCGGAAGTACCTGCACTCGGTCGCCAGGAGGGAGTCGAGTCCCTGCCTGCCACCACTGCGACAGCAGTGAGGACTCGGCCCAGCACACGCTGGCGGTGTGCCCCGCTTGGGCGCCGCAGCGTCGGGCCCTCACTGCAGTCATCGGAGGACATCTCTCGCTAACGGCCGTCGATCGCTCCATGGCCGGTGGCGAGAGCAGTTTTACCGCGGTCGCGACCTTCTGCGAGGAAGTCATTCGCAGAAGGAGGTGGCGGAGAAGGCCCGAGAGGACGACTTCCACTCGGACCCGGCGGAGGCGTGCCTACCAGCGCCTCGTGCCCCACTGAGTGTGGCCGCAGATGGTACTCCTGAAATGAATACGGGTCAGCTAGTAAGCTGACCCGTATTCACTTCGTTGAATGTATTTTCAATAATTTTTTTTGGTTTATATGTAGGTTATGACACTCACAAATAGTGTGTCTGTTTCTAAAATAATGTTTGTTCAAAATTGATTCAGTTGATCCAAAACTTACTCCCTGCAACCTCACAAACTTAAAAACTTTACCTCTTTAAAATATTAAATAGTATAGATTAAGAACCTATATTATGATTTTAACTAACGTATTAAATATACTGCTCATACAATTTTATTGTCTTGAAATACATTTTACATTATTTAAAGGATTATTGTATTCATAACAAAAACTTGACATAAGTAGTAAATTCAGTAGAAAGAATTGTCAAATATATCAAATTTGTTCCTAAAATAATAATAATAAATAATAATAAATATTTCGGACATCTGACATACAGCGCCATCTAGTCCCATACTAAGCGAAGCTTGTATTATGGTTACAAGACAACTGATATGAACACATAATTACTTTTTTTAAAATACATACATATTATACATAGAAAACATCCAAACTCCGAAACAAATATTTGTAGATCATACAAACATTTGGTCCGACCCAGGATTCGACCCGAGACCTCATGTACAGCAGTCGCGTACGCTACCACTGCGCCACCGAGGCAGTTTTTTGTTTTTTGCAGTTATGTTTAATTGTTTTTGTACTTTTCTTTTTCTTGAAACTTATTCTCAAACGAATTACTGTTTTCTATATACTATTGCGGTACATATGTGTATTTTTAGTTCATAATACGTAGTTTTAAGGAGCGGCTAACTTGCATACAAATTCTCATGATCTCATTTCAAGTTTTTGTTATGAAAATCCCAAGAGTTTTCTATTAAACCCTTAGAGGCTTTAGACTGTCTTAACACAACTTTTTATGGATTTCCTTTTAAGTTTACTTATCCTATCCATAGACAACCTAAGTGCGAAATCGCATATCTTTTATATTTTATTTTAAATCTTTCACACTCTCATTTCTATTCCTTTTCTACAAATTTCAACTTTTTTAAAAAATATCCTTTGAAATTTTCATATGATTTAAGACCTCTTTAATCCAATTCTATTAAAAGATCATGTATTTTAATGAACTTTCTTTCTTGAAGATAATGTTTTTAAATTCATGAATAATTGTTCTTTTTATATTTTTACCAACAAATTTGAGGAAGGCAGTAATAACACCGCACAGAGTCTTCTCTCCGTTTATATCGATTTCTCCAATTCACTAACAATGAGTTAAATAAAATTTACCTCACAGTGTCTATTTATAAAATTGTTATAAATTTACTGCAAGTTCTATCTCGTAATGGATATATTTATGATATTTCCTTTAGTATTATTTGGTCAAGATTGATTAATTTGACCAAATTGGTAAGTCAAGCTAAAATTCGGCGTATGCTTTCCATCAGCCAGAGTATTAATTATGGCCTCTATTACTTTTTCATGGATTCAATCAAATGATAATAATAAGTATTTTCTCATAGTTAACTAACTTTAATGGTGCTGTTAAAAATGTATGCACATTTATAACAGCATCATTAAGCACAGCCAAAGTTTCTTGTCTCTAAAGTCTCCAATCATAAGTTTCCAATTTGGCCGAAAGTTAATTTAAAACTACAGAGTAGAGAAAAATTAAGACTGATAAAATTTAGCAATTCGAGCCTTAGTTAATAGATAAACTAACTGTATAAATAACTATGTAATTCTGAATAAGTAACAAAGATAGCAAAGTTACTTGTGCAGTTCACACAGTATCTTGTCACGTATATATCATATATATTTATGAACGATCAGACAAACTACTTTATGATGATATCACTGGCCTCAGGTCCCTGCAACTTATGAGACAATACATAAAATCGTTGCCATCCTTTGAATGCCTAGATTTAAAGGAGATAGTTTCTGGACTTGAATAATCTCCCTTAGTAACCCGCTCCGAATGAATCGTTTCACCTTTACAGTCCACATTTAGTTATAGGTCACTCTTCAGCAAGGAGATTGTGGCCTGCTTAATACCACGCTGACCATACTGGTGGGTGTAGTCTTCTTGCAGTGATGTTGAGCTACGGAGTTTGTCCTTTAGTCGTTTCTTACGATACCTACATAATGTAAAAAGACATTTTGCTCATAACTTCGTATCGTTTACATGTACAAAGAAAAAAAGTAAGTAAAAGTCTAAATGTCCGATTTCGAATAATACTAACTAAGGATTGTTGAAAATAGTAGATGGTTCTCGTGTAAATTATATTACCATTTATGCAAAGTCCTATTATTTGGGAAATAAATACAGACATCCAATATTAATATGGCTACTACTGTCTATATATGTAAATATGAATATGTGATGCTACAATTACTAAAGGTTGTAAGTTGTATACTGAAATTACCTGAATCAAGGTCAAATAGGGCAAAAAGGAACTTTACACAAAATAAAAGAAGATTTTAAGGTACTCTAAACTATTTTATTTTGATCACAGCATTCATTGGAGTTGTAGAATAAATTATTAGACCCTTATTTAGTATAAATGAGCGCCGTAGAGACCGTGACCACCGTGGAGGCCATGAACGCCATGAAGACCGTGAGCTCCGTAAGCGATGGCGCCGTGAGAGTATCCAGTGGCAAGAGGAGCAGCGTAGCCGTGAGCGAGGGGAGCGGCGTAGCCGGCAGCATAACCATGAGCGAGGGGAGCAGCGTAACCATGGACGACTGGAGCGGCGTAAGCGTGAGCCACCGGAGCGGCGACAATAGGAGCGGCATGGGCGAGGACAGGGGCGGCATGAGCGTACAATGGGTCCTTACGAACGACAGCGTTGAAACCATTGTGGGCGTCAGCAGCGTAGTCAACGGTACGTTTTGTGCCATCAGAGTCGAAGAGCGAGTATTGACCCACTACACTGTCACCGACACGGGTTTCGTGCTGGCTCTTGACATCACCGGTGTGGGGGTCTGACACACCATATGAGAAGCTGGTGTAATCAGCACCATGTCCGTGAATAGCGCTGCCTTGAGCAGCCGCCACCAGAAGAGCAACAATGACGAACTGTAAATGAAAAAATAAAGTTATCTTTAATTTGATGAAAAAAGAACAGTATTTGAAATATTCGCAAGTGTTTTTTATAGGCAGGTATTCTAATAGTCACTCATACAATACAATGCTACAGAATATACGTGAAAATCATTTTATCCTTGTTGTTCATTGTCATGTAACAATTATGACTGATGGATAAAGAAAGATTACATTTAAAGATAATAAAATTTTAGGAACGTAGCAAATTATTGAAGTACTTTAAATTATGTTACTTTATTGGGGACAATGTATTGTATGAGAATAAGAGAAAAATGAGAGATAAGATGTAATTGATGATTGTGTTACTACTAGAAACTTGAATTATAAATAAAGATTAAGTCTCTAAATTTATTTGCCATTTGGTCATCACCTGCCTATTAAAACTATACCTTATCTCTAATGAAATGTCAATACATTATGCATAAAAACCAACTTCAAACAAAGTAGAACCTAAGATTTTCTTGATTACGAACTATATTTACAGGTTAACTTTTCACAAACTATTTCACTTCACAAAGATAAAAATGGAACAAACCTTAGCTGCCATTTTAGTATTGTAATTATTTGTTGCACAGTGAACTGCGAATGATAAATCTTGGTTACCAATTCACTTTATATAGTGTTCCCTCACAGGCGTAGCCGGACTAATAATAGGAAGTAAAAGACATGCAGCTAAGGTCACGGAGTGTAGGGTTTTAAGTACAATTTCGTTAACGAATTATGCGGAACTGTAGTACTGACCAGTAGATTAGGTTAATACCGAACATGATATATGTGAATCACTTGACAGAAAGATGGTGATGAAATATTACGACTCAATTAATAAATAAATAATTATTATTATTTTGAATATTTAACACAAAACACTTTTAGCTTTAATCTAAGCAGAGCTCGTACTATGACAGCTAGATTGACTGATATAATGCTCTCAGGTTGTAAAACTTACCGTGGGAGAGCCACGCTTCGGCATGAATGGGCCGGCTCGACCGAAGTGATACCACGGCCTCACAGAAAACCGATGTGAAACAGGACTGTGTTTCACCGAATGAGTGAGGATACCGGAGGCACGTACACCAACCTCCCCCCCATCCCTATCCTTCTCCCCATCCCCCAAAGGCCGACAACCTACTTGTAACGCCTCTGGTGTTGCAGATGTCCATAGGCAGCGGTCATCACTTACCATCAGGCGACACGTCTGCTCATTGGACCGCGATTCAATAAAAAAAAACAATTATTTACAGGTCATACAAACATTTGATCTGTGCAAGACCAGCAGTAGCATTTATTGCGCCACCAAGACAGTCATTACCCAATAACATAGGTTTCTCACGGTGATCGGGTTGAAACTGAGCTACTGAAGCCTCGTTCCAGTACCACTGGTCTTAAGCACTATCTCAATCAAGCACCTCTTGATTAAGTTTTCAATGTGATTTTTCATTTAAAACCGCTGATTTCTCAGTTTGCTCTCTTACCGCTGTGCTGAGAGTGTAATTGAATATATTATATTGTCAGCTTTTCGGTCATTTTAACAAAGGCTATTTATTTACCAGCTTTCTTTGGTAGGTATTATTGATTCTAATACATTGAATATGCGAAATGAACTGAAATATCTATGCAACTCACTAATAACTCAGCCCAGCCAGATGTTAACTTTGGGATTCCTATCAGCAGGAACTGTTGTTGAAAAAAAAGGGAAAATTACAAAACATTTCTAAAGTTTTATTCAGAAGCGTAATTATTAAAGATATATTAATATCCTTACGTGTGGTGATGGATTAAAACTATAAAGTTTTACGACCCTTATTCATTCGCTGGGTGTCGTAAGAGGCGACCAAGGGTGCAAATTATGCAGGACAACATTACTGCAAAAAGGAGAAAAATTAGGAACAGACAAAAAAAATCAAAAAGAATAAACATGGATTTTACAGAGTTTCTGTCACCTGGCCAGCGTAATATAGTAGGCCAAAACCTTCTTGCTAAGAAGAGACCAAGTCCAATAGAGGGTCGAGAGGAGAAAGACAAAAAATGGATTACGAAACACTATACAGTACAGCCTTAACACCCAAAATAGTGATAGCTGTGGTTTAGGAGTCAGCTCCCAATCACAGCCAATAAGAACAAACTAATAGTTACAACAGTAGATACTCAAGTTGTATAGTTGGGTATGTGTGTGTGTGGTTGTGAATGCAAGTATGTGAGGGTGTATTTTTTGCTGCACATTTGAGATTGTGAGTTAAAATTTGCGTGTAGTGAAGGAGCGTGTGATATTATTTAAGTTTTCATTATTTTACTATTTGCAGTAGGCTTTCAATATTAACAAATCCCTGTTCCTTAAGCCACAATTTGATGTTTTTTTTACTAGTAGTAAATTCCATACTCACAAAATCCAACAGTATCACTAACATCATTAAAATATCAAATATAACAATGGTAGTTTGATAAAAAGATATGTGGAAAGTTTTTAAAAACTACATAATCTGCCTACGTAAAATCTTTTGATGAAATGAATAAAACCTATGTCACCCGGGTCATGACTACGAATACATTGATACCTCATTCATTAAAATCGGTTCAGTAGTTTAGGCACTGTGCTGTAATATACAAACATACATAGACTCCCAAAAATATTTCTTTTGGCTTTGTAGTAGTTTGGTAAAATTTGGTTATTTAAAGGCATGTAGGTAACTTATGAAATGGTAAAATGATTTCCGATTGTTTTGAAAGAGAAAATTGATTTTTATCTGTCTTCTCATATTAAGGTGCTTCTTTTTGGAGTTTTATTAAATTGCTGTTAAAGATTATATTACAAAGTTAAATGAAATTTATATGATCTCATTTAATAAATAATTGATATGATTTAACCTTAGTCTTGATGCATTGCATCTATAATATTCAGTAGTCATCTCTTTCATTTTTTAGACGATTGGAAGCCCCCATAAACGATAAGTATTATATCAGAGTTACAAGTACTTTCGAAAGAAAGAAGAAAAAATGCCCAGCATAATAGCCGTCCAAAGCGGTGTGAAATTTATAGTGCCCTATTATCTCGGGCTAGCTTCTTCTGATTTCTATCCCCATTTTTTTTTCTTGTGGAAACCGTCACGCTCCTTCACCCCACCAGGGTTTGCGGCAGGACAGTGTGTCGGAATCGAACCGACTAAAACCACACGGTGTGCCACTCTGCGCCTGAGACGGGAGAGATCCGGGAACCGCTTTCTTACGCCATCCGAACCCTCTGATTTCTATCCCGTGGAGTAACCATGGACACTAAAAATTATTTATCTCATCGTAAAATTGACTACAAGTATAGTGTGGTGGTATAAACTGTTTCTACGTCGCCGCTATCGACTACACTGAGTATTATGACTTCGAACCCCACATGGGACAACACTTTGTGTGATCCACAAATTGTTATTGTTTATTGTGAGGGTTACTTGTATCCTTTTCATATATAAGATAAGGTCTGTAAGGTCCCCCGCGACAAATTATATATTCCTAATACAAGAGTTGTTTTAAAAAAAGTAATGTTCCATCTCTATTGTTATGTTTAAATACTTGTGTCGATAGAAATCAAAACAGTCAATATTACAAAATAAATTATTTATACAATTAGATCTTTGGTGAAGGCCATACGCTATTTTATACCACGATGTGATGCATAGGAGCGGAACGGAATTATATAAATTACAATAATAGTATTTAGTAAAAGTCCAATGGTTCGAGGTCACCATGCAGTGCGCTTTTTGAGTTTGAGCGTTTAATCTGTGGGGATATAAACTAGAACTCATAATTGATGTTACAGCGCTATATTTAATGATCCGAATCGCTAATGTGTCAAGCAGAGCCCTGTTAAAAGCTCATTTTGTAACAAATATTTATGATAGAGTAAGCCAATTCAAAGCAACGTAACATTTCGAGAATGGAAAATTTAAAATAAAACTCGAGTAACAATTCTGTTACATAGGTATTAAAAAGAAGTTCCTTCTAAAAAATGAATATTGTTTATAAAACCAAAAAACACGCTTACAAAAGTCAATTATAAACAAACAAACCAATAAAATATGCAGTCGAAACTAATAAAAGCTTGTTAAATAAATTTATTCGAATAATATTTTTCGAACATCTAATACACAACACGACCTTGTCCCAAACTAAGCAGTACTTGTATTATGGGTACTAGACAACTGATATTAATATTATACATATTACATATAGAAAACACACAAACTCCGAAACAAATATTTGTAGATCATACAAACATTTAATCTGACCCAGATTACGAACCCGAGACCTCAGGGACAGCAGTCGCGTACGCCACCACTGCGCCACCGAGGCAGTAAAATAACTTCAATGATCTAACAATATGCGTTGTTCAATCCAATGTTTAGGTAACTAATTGTTTTCGGATATTTTAATATAAAATCACAAACTTTAACAAAAAGCCGACTTCTAGAACTAGATACATTTTAAATAATAAATTAAAATGAAACCACTCGGAAAGTATCAGCTTTCAAATAAAAAAAGAATCATCAAAATCAGTTCATCCAGTCGAAGGTTATGAGGTAACAAACATAAAAAAATGCACTTGAATTGATAACACCCTCCAGTTTTGAAATCGGTTAAAATACAGGAATTTACACATTTTTTAAAGACAGCTCCCGAACTATGTGAAAATCCTGTGTCGCGGGGGATTTCACAAACATACATTTAACATACACAAAGAACACTCTGGGTGTTGAAACCCAGACAGAAAAACAATTTGTGGATCACACTGCATTTTATCCCAAGGATAGTTGTAGGATTTGAATCCACAATACTTGACGAAGTAGGAAGTGGCATGGCCACCGCTTAAACCACTAGGCCATAAATGCAGTCAAATTGTTACTTTTTTCACTGATTGTTGACACGGATCTGAAATATTTATTCAAAATTTTTAACCCTTAGGTTTATAATACCAGAAAAAATTGAACTAACCATTATTTTTTATTTCAAAAAGTTTTTTTAATGATTAAAGCTAAAAAAGTTATTTATTACTAACATTAGTTTACTAACAGGCCAGTTACTAACCTGGATTACGATAGACGAAGAAAACAATCTATAAGTTTCATAATTTTACTCTAACCGAAAAAAATATTATATAAGAATTTGGAGGAATTATTTTAGTAAGTTTACAATACAAACATACATTTAATTTTCTATTTGTCATTGTAAGGACATTCTAATAGTATTTCAATTTATCACTTACTATACTTACTGAAACAAGCTAATATACGTAAACTAGGTAACTACTATTGTGGTTTATTTATGCAAAATTAATGTTGATATCTACTTAATATAAATAACAATCATGAATACTTATAACAAAGTAAATAAATAGTTGCAAAATAAAAGCTACAAAATCACTTTTGCTAAAAGTTGTAAACATACTCGGAGGATGTTCTATTTAGTGTTGTAATTAATTATACATATTTAAAATGTCTTAACACGTGCAGATTTTTTTACCATATTCAATCGTTGCTGTTACTGAAGTTTTTAGTTAGCATTTTTATATGACAAAGGAATAAGGGAATACTATAAACAAAGGCGAAAATGAGTGTGGTAACCCTCTTGCATTCTACTCGTATTTTCTATCAGGCAGAGTAGAGTCACTTTGGAAGACTCATACCTAAGACAAAAAGATCAATAATGTAAATTAACATTCTTATCATTTTAACGTATTTTGTAGGTATTTAATTTAATATAAACATAAAATTATTCTTTCTGTAATATTTAACAGAATTTAATTTCAGTTTTAGGAAGAAGTTTTATCTTTTGTATACTTCGTTTAAATCTTATATGGGAGTTCAGACAACTTCCAAGCTCCAAGCTGTTATTAAGTATTTCTATAATCAGAAAATTTCCAAAACACTTTTGGCCTGACCCAGTTTTCAGTAATCTGGTACTCATAGTACAGCTATGTTTAGTTTGGGTTGTGTGAATTTGGTAGAACATTTTTATTATTGTTAATTTTATACCATTAAATAGAGTAAGTAAAAGTATTATTTAATTCATTACAATTTAACGTAGATGTCAGACTTATTTTATAGAGTTGCGTTTTTATAGCACATTTTTGTAATCAATACTTTTACAAATTATTAAGACATTATCTCTGGAATGTTTTTGATAATTTCAAATGAAATTCACAGTATTGTAAGAAATTGTAAGTATATTTGTCAACCAGGTGTTGTCCTATGTATGTCAGAATAAATGATTTCTCTTTCTTACATTAGACCCCGCCTACTATTACTTACCGCATTCTGATTCAATGAAGCAACCTGACGCTCATTGTGAATCAATGATATGAAAATGATCATATCATTTCTTTTGCCCATATTGCCAATGACTTGAATTTGTTTTGGGGTCACAGCTAATGACATTATGACTAGTAAGATGAAGATAGATAACGCAAATGACTTAATGAATATTAGTGAGCATTTATAAAAACGTTATTTTTTATTGGATGGAGTTAAACGAGCAGACGGAGCAGTTCAGTTACGGGGATCAGTTCGGACAATTCCACGGAGCACTTTTCATAGTAAAAGTGATAGAAGATGCGTAGCCAGGCCACATGTCTACGCAGCGCCAGAGAGTCTAACCGATTAGAAATATCTTGGCAGCCCACGACTTGAGTTGCTCTCAATTGGATGCGATCCAGAGGGAGCAACTGGTACTAGGGTGTCCTTACACAAAGATGAGAACAATATTCCATATGTGGCAGAACCTGCGCCTTATAAAGTAGAAGGCGGTGGGCCGGAGTAAAACACCGTGTCGGTTTATCGATACGGTAAACTTCTTCGAGATCAATATGGTCTTATCCTCCAAGTGGACACCAAACTGGGCTTTGTTTGATATTTCGACACCAAGTATCCAGAGTGGCATCATAACGAGAACATAGTCCAGCTTTTTTTTAACGGTGAACGCGCAAACTCGGGTCCTCGTGGGGTTCAATCGGACTAAATCAAGATTTAATTTATTAAATATATCCAAATTTGAGACCTTTTCCAACGAAGTCTTATTTACAAGCACCAATTTATTTCGGCTCTCAATGACATTTCCCCGAGAAATGTTAGAGCGGCTGATACAGAGAGTATCGCCCGTGCCGTCATTCGCATAACAATGAATAACGCAAATTTCCAACATGTAATTTACATGGAGGAGGAAAAAGTAGGCGATAGCCTACAGTCTTGCGTCATTTGAATATGTCTGCCATAGAAAGGGAGCTTCTAAAGAAGCGCTTTGTGACAGAACCGATCGAAAGCCATCGCAATGTCCAAACTAACTGCCAAGGCTTTCCCCTTAGTTTCAATAAATAACCTCTCCCAGCGTTGTGTCAGATATACTGGAAGATTAGCAGCTGATCTACTCCTACGGAAGCCTTACTGCTGCTCACTAAGCAGATGATGACCTTATAGGTACCACCGGAATTGACAGTTGATAATAGATTCCACTATTTTGGAGAAAAGGTAAGTTATAGCTATCGGCTTGTAGTTGGACGGATTTGAACGATCACCTTCTTTAGGGATCGGGTGAAGCAATGCCACAATTCGTGATATCGGAACTATTACTAAATTATGTTTACTTGTATTAAAACTAGAAGGTAATGGAATGAACTGATTGTCTTAATAAGCTTCCTTAAAAGGCATTAATATAATAAAACTTTATAAGTACATAGCTTTCGTGATAGTTATATTAAAACTATTTAAATATTTATTTAAACAGCTTAAAATGTTCGTTCGATGGATGAAAATCAGAGTTTAGATATGCTAAAAAAGAATGTGAGTGAGTAAGAGTACAGGAGGACAATCCCTCCTCCCATCCCCCAAAGGTCGGGAACACACTTGTGACGCCTCTAGTGTTGCGAGTGTCCATGGACGGCGATAATCGCTTACCATCAGGCGATACGTCTGTTCCTTTACCCTCTATTCCATAAGAAAGTTGTTCTCTCTTTGTCTTAATTATCTGGACCTCTATATTACACCTCTGTTATTTATGACATATCCAGGTATATAACCCGGAAATATTATTCCAAAAAAAGAAAAAAATGGACTATTTTTTCTTTCTAAATGTCTATAAATTGCCTAGAAGCCTTGAATGTAAGACAAATGGGCTTACAACATTTTGTGTGAACGCTTTACTTTATCGTATAGTTAAAATTATAATGAGGTATTATTTCTAAACACGGCTGTATGAATAAGGCAGTTCGTAACTAATTAATGTCGTGCTTTGAATGGATGTATGTTAAGAAACAATTTTAAAAAGTATCACAATGAACGCATATGATGCTTAACCAGTTGGCTTTGTAATATATCAAATAAAATGAGTTCACCCCGATTTGATAATATTTTGTATTAAACTGAATTAGCAGTTAGACCGACAAGGCATGACCTAAATAAAACTAAAACTTGGTAAGATTGCTTACGCCACATAACTTTACTGTAGAACAGGTGGTTGCTGAGTTGTTTTTTTATGCTAGAATTGTTTCTCAGAATCTGTAGTGGTAACCTTTAGAGATATTAGCACCGGCTATTTCTTAAGGAGGAAAGGTTAGTCAAGAAATACACAAACGTGACTAGTGAGGAAACCAACTGCAAATCTACGTTTCAATAATTACATTTTGTGTAAAATATATATTACTACATTTAGTTAGCATTATAACTTTGCCGTATAAAATTTACATGAGACCCTTTGCTCCTCAAAGTATAGTGAATAGAATTTCATTAAAATTATCTTAGAGAACAGTCCACTCTGGCCTCTCAAAATATGAAAATTACTTTAGAAAATTGCTTGCTTCAAATTTTTCGGAATAAAAGAGTTTCCACCACAGCAAACAAGCCTCTTGAAGGATGACCACGACGCAAATTGATAGAATACGGAAAAAGGGTCTTGATAAAGAAACTCGTAACCGTAAAGTCCAAACTAAACCGTCAAGTCTTTCATAAATGCTGGGCAGACTTGATAAATATGGAAGAAGCATGAGTTGTATGTCAGGATCATGGTGTTTTGTATATCGTGGGAGAGTCACGTTTTGACACGAATGGGCCGTCTCGACCGGAGTGATACCACGGCCTCAAAGAAAACCGATGTGAAACAGCGCTTGCGCTATGTTTCGCCGCGTGATTGAGGATACCGGAGGCCTATAACCCAACCCCTCCCCCATTCCCATCCTCCTCCCCATCCCACAAACGCCTGCAACGCACTTGTGACGCCTGTCGTGTTGCTGATGTCCATCGCTTACCATCAGGCGATATGTATGCTCGTTTGCCCGCGATTCCATAAAAAAGAAATCCTGCATATGTGAAATTTTAATGTGGTGTGGTGAATATGTGAAAAAACTCATGATGTATCTAGGTCTGTAATTCATGTACACAAAATATTATGGAATGGAATATGATGTCTCATTTATTTCTGATCCTGACACAGAATTTTAGATTCGTGCTCAAACGATTTAAAAGCATATTTAACCTTCGTGATATTAGGACCTTTAAATTATATAATTATTTTAAAGAATTCATACTTATATATAGTTAATTTATACTTATTCCGTCTCAAAACGTTTTAAAATAATACAGTAATCTTATATCATTTGATTGATATGATACTTCAATAAATTATACTGGCTTTAACACAGTAACATTGACTCCGTCTACGTCTTACCCTTTAAGTGTAAGAGAGCGTGAAGATAAGTCATTCTATAAATATTTTTTTGTAAAATAAATGTTTTTAATTACTAAAAGAACCTTCAAGCAATTGTGTTAGGAAGTTTTCTTTGTTTAGGGGCCAATTATATACCACAATAGTTCAAATTAATTATAAAATTATTGCAGTCTAGTTGTCTACTGCAACTGATTTCAAAGTTAACAAATTTGAATAGGTACTAAAAGTAAGAAATTGCATAAATGACCAGAAATATAATATATATTTATTTACAGTACCAATATTTACAAAACAAGACGTTTCCGTTATATGATTCAGTGGTAGCGGGCGTATCCGAATGGAGCGGCGTAACCAAAAGATCCCAGCTTGGCAAAACCGTAAGGGGCGGAATAGGGGAAGACACTAGCGCCGTAAGAGATGGCAGGAGCAGCGTAGGAGATAGCAGGAGCAGCTACAACAGGTGCGGCGGCGAGGAGTGCAGGGTCTTTGCGTACAACGGCATTGAAGCCTTCAGCGCCTGCGGCGTAGTCCACGGTGCGGCGTGTGCCGTCAGACTCCAGGAGCGAGTACTGGCCCTGCACGTTGTTGTCCACTCGGTTTTCAATCTGGTGTTTGAAGTCACCGGTGTAAGGGTCCGCTACGCCGTATGAGAAGCTGGAGATATCGGACGCGCTCACGGCGACGGCCAGGGCGAGGATTGCAACGAACTATAATAAATAACATATTTTTTATAAACCAGTAAACGGCTAAGCCGATATTGAGTGTGTTTTGGTAACTAGTGCGGGTGAGTGGCGTTTGGTTACATGTGTAGACCTTTGCTCAGTCTCTTCTCCTAGTTAATTAAGAACCGATAGAAAGAAATCTGCTTACCTTCACGAACATTTTGTTGGATTGGTGTATTGATGTTGTGACTACGTCGAAAGATCCAATGAATCTGATGTTGTTTGCTCAGATGCGACAAGTTTTTATATCATCAGACAATTGTTCCAATTCTATTTTAAGCTGATTCTTTTAAGAGAAATTCAGGAAACGCGTAAAAGTCAAGTTCGAATCAGGGCGATGCACTGAAGAAAAAGGTCTCAACAACGTTCGTGATCTCAATAAACTAGTTATATTACTTATTTCTTGTCTTCATGTTGTGGGTGATTAAATAACAGATTGCTGACATTTTGCATGACTTATGTTTATAAAAATATTGTTATTTCTCACTAAAACCGTAATAAATAAATTAGTTAACGGGGTGACTTACTAAATAGCTAGGTAGTACTTCGGTTGAGGATCGCTGGTGCCCGTGGAATGATGAAAATTGCGTGTGTTACAAGTCACCTTCAGAAAAATGTAAATGTATAGATATGGATATATACACAATAATTAACATGTTGTTTGTGTAATATTGACATAAATTCCAAAAATAATGTTTCATTCCTTCTCAATCTGCCAGCATATTACAACAAAAAACACCATCATCATCATCAACAATCCATAATGTCCTACTGCTGCCCGAGCCCAACAACAAGATACAAAATTATAAAATTTAAAAGCGTGGTGAATGTATAGTGTATGTAAATTGAATATCACACTAAAGCATGACATTTAAATAGAATCCACTATAACAAAACTTTTGCTCGAACGGCTGAGTAGGAATATTATTATAATTGGTAAATGTGTTGTTAATTAATACCAAATTCCTAAAGTAAAATTAGGGGTTTCAATTTTAAGTTTTAACATAACTAATAAGTTTTGGTTTTTATAAAGTACAACTAAATCAAGTTACTGTGACGATTATTTATATTTTTTTTCTCTCACTAGTTATTGTTCATTTTCTATTTTTACTATAATTCCTAACAAAAGCTTTTAATTTTTGAATCGAAACAAAATTTTTTCACACTCTTTTTTAAGTCATAGTACGATATCTAATGCCAAATATACATAAGTTCTACTAATTTAATTTAAAAAGCAAATTACATGCATATTCAAAGTAATAATTTATTTCACAATAATACACAAATATATAAGATAAACAAAATATACCCGACATATCATTTATTGCGTTCGGTGTTATAGAGTATTTATCGCTTAATTATTCATGTCGCCGACTCAAATTTCCTTTTCAATAGTGACTTGCATTAGTGACAAGGTAAACGAGATCCGGCCAACAATTACGTATATTATCTCTTAGTCATAACTTGTAGAGATTTGAAGCGATCTTTATTATACAACTTAAAATATAAATGCAAATCAGCGGATTCCATTTTCATTCGATGTCATATTTTGATTTTATGTAGTTTATTCCCAAAGTTTGTGATGGTTTCCTGGAGCTGGGACTGGGCTATGAGAAAAAGTTTGGGTAAAAGAAGAACTGGACATAGCCACTGGTACTGAAGGTGTTGAGGCTGGACGAGGGCTCTGGTATGATTGAACTGGCGTCACATGTCCAAAATTCGCCAAACTATCAAGCAAATTATGTTGCCTCTCCACTCCATCGTTATTAATATTTACGTTTGCTGCATATCCGTTAGTTTGTCTTCCTTGATTGTGAACTGTAGCTTGGAATCCTGAATGGTCATCAGCTCTATAATCAACAGTTCTCTGCACACCATCAGGTTGGATTAAAGAATACTGCCCTAGCACAGTGCCTTCACGTCTACTCTCATGTTGACTCTTGAAATCTCCAGTATGAGCGTTATGTACTTCATAGGCAAAGTTGTAATTAGGATTAGCGTTGTAGTAATAGTCATGAGGAGCTGGGAATGAAGGTTGGTGTAATAACATACACGAAGCAGATAAGAGAAGTCCGGAGAAAATGGTAAACTGAAAAAAAATAATTCTATGAAGTTTTGATCAGTGCCAGGAAGCGGACGGGTTATCTTATGGTAACTGACCACTACTGCTCATTGATATCCACAACTTAAGAGATACCAGAATTTTATCACCCTCTAGGTGACCTTCCATTATTATTATGCTCTGGTTGCGTCTCCGGTAACACATACGATAATACTCGGTGAAATATGAAGAAAAAATTGCCTAGCACAGGTATTCTGTGGGACTGTAGTATCTCTCCAGGAGAACCAGTATATGTGTGGAAAGATTGACCCTTTCTTATGGTAACATTTTAATTATGTTCCAGAAATTTCTTGTACCTTCGTTTGTTTTTGAAATACACTTTTGATAACAAATAATAAATTTTACTTTCAGACGGTAATTACCTTTTGAATCATGGTGGCTCTTCAGTTGTTCCTTCCAAGGTTAGTAGATAAGTGACACTTTGTCGATTTTTAGTACAATTTATATACAAAATAAATTTGAAAACCAATACGGTTTGTGCAACTTATATAGAATTACCATTGCACAAGGTATCAGGTGTAGGGTGTTAAACTAGATCTTAGGTAATAATAAAATCTAGACTTAAAGAAAAACGAAAACGTTAACCTATGCTGTTTTAAATTAACGAAAGGTTTAAGTAGATATTTTACATATTAAAAAAAGCTTATTACGTAGTTCATTCTATAAGAGCATTAAACATTGCAATATCAATCATTCATTTATGTCATCAAAAAGCTTTCAAAATTGACAACTTTCGCACTAGGAATTTATCCTGCATCGTTGGCGACTTTACATATATACATAAAATGGACACAAAGAATACCCAGACTCACAATAACAATTAATAAATCACACAAAGAGTTATGCCATGTGGAATTTAAATCCACAACACTTAGAGAAGTAGGAAACGCTTAAACTACTACAGCCATATACTTAGTTATCAGATTGACCTTGTAAATGTCAATCACTTCAATCCTCATTTAAAGCAACTCACTACCTGTCTAACAAAGTTCTGCAAATTGTTTAAAATAATTCATCAGTTAGGGTTCTAATAATAAATATATGTGTGTATTAATTTGTATTGAATAAAAAAAAATAATAAAAAAAGAGTCAAAAAACTTCAGTTACAGAAATACGACACTGTTTCTGTAATAAACGTATTAATAAGTGTTGTAAAAGAGTCAGTAAGAAATTGAATTTGCGTCACTAGTCACCTAGATAGCAAAAGTGGTACTTAAAAACTTTCAACGAAGCGAAAAATATATTCTTAAAGTAATAATTTTCAGTAGAAACACTGTGGCGACTTCCACATACAGCGCAACAACATAAAATACATAACAGCGCCATCTACCGAAGAAACATCGAACTACGGAACAACGAAGAAAAGTAAGAAGCTACCAATCCTAATTCGCGCAATAGTAGTTCTCGCGCCGATTAGTATACATACAACATCCCAACGTCAACCGTTGGGCAGTGGCTCGCCAGGCATGATCACCTCACCTGGTCGGAGGATCCTCCTTTTGTGATGGAGGGACATGATACCCGTTCCTCCACAAACACTACACACTCCTAGATTCTACATTCTCAAGTAACCGGAGGTCAGAAGAGATTTTTCACTTCGTAAAACCCCTTAATACTGATTCTAGAAAGTTGAATACAGTTTATACTAATTCTTTAGTCGAGTGTTATCGCAGAGAATATCAACCATAAACATCAGCTATTAAAATTTAGGAGAACAGCAACTTCAAGTAAGAAACCAATAGAAGTTCAGAATAAGTTTAATATATACTGCATTTAATAAGGTTGAAAAATAATAATAATCTGTGAAAAGTGCCCATCAAAAGGTACACTAAACAAAAACTCAATACTATATTTATTCTTGTAGACAATAGATATATAAAAAATACTTTTTATGTACAAAACATAAAAACACAGACATTTGATTTTTTTTTTGTTTATCATGGATTGTGACATTCAGGTGCTTCCAAATGTTCGTTTAACATGGCAAATTGCAATGTAACGATATTTTCACACCATTAAAGCTTAGAAACCATATCCGACGGTAATTTAGAGGTATGTTTTAATGGTAATTCTGAGCTGACCTTCGAAATACTTGCGTTCATAGTATTTGACTAATCTATTTAAACGATAGGCTATAAGAACTTGTTCGAGTGACAATACTTTTATACATAGTAATGGAGATTTCGAATACAATTTGTAGATAATTTAAAGATTCATTTATTTTATTTTAATTGTTATATATTTTTTTAATATTGTCAATGCAAAGCACGTTAGGTTTATTATTAAGAGACATATTGGCAGAATTAAAATACCTTAGCGAGAAGGTAATTTCAAGGGCTTTTTTATTTATCTGTATCTTCCTTACTTTATTAATGCATTATTTTCTTGACGTGATATAATACCACACTATATTAAACTTTATAGAATTATTTTAAAATAGTATTACGCGGCTTCGCGAGGTGGAAAATCTCTTCGGACTTTCGGGTACTTAAGGATGCAGTGCTTGGAGTATGTGGTGTTTTGACCAAAAATGTACTTTCCTTCACTACGGAAATAATGTTATTTGAATTTTCGTTGTCCTTAACCAGAGCTTACCAAGGAAAAACAACAAGTTTTCTTACCGCTTAACTCTTATTGTAAACTATCAGTTTTAGATATTTAATTACAGATGTATCTTTGCAACAAGATTGAAGTATCACAGTGGGAAGTTTGTTTCTTTTGATTGGCTATTGCTTTCCGTATTTAATTCTTCTCAAAATATTTATTTCTTCTTCAAGCGCCTCTTCCATTTCGAATGTTGGCCGTACGCTTCTTGTATTCCTCGTTGTCATTGGCTAGGCAGAATGGTTGTTAAACAGAGGTGATACCGGTCCACTCCCGGACATTTTGCAGCCATGATTTTTCTCTTGTCCAGCGCGTCACTTCTCCTCTAACTTGGCCATCATTATCAATTGAATCCGCATATATCTTACGTGCCTAAGTAAATGGCCGAGATATTGTGAGATATGGTTTGCATCAATTTTCTAGGTATTTGGTTGCACTCGAGCATATCGTTCCTTATCTTTCGCGTCCAACTGATGCCCACATTTCAATGTTTTTGCATCACGAGTGTCCTGCGACCAGTTTGTTTAACAATTAGTTACTAATATTTAAAATACTTAGCTATTGCATTATACATGTTTGAGAATGAAATTACATAACTATTAATAAATATGTCAATAAATTACCTAAAAATATGCAATTTGTTTAAATTAGAATCCATCAAACATTTGTTTATATTAAAAAAATTCTTCACATCGTCTCCGCGTTTCCCTACCTCAAATGTGCTTAGGACTTACCTGTTGGGTACAATCACAGAACTAATTAGATTATCAATAGCTTATTTTACTCACTATGAAGTTCTAAAAACTCAGTTCATGTAAAGCAGAGCAACTTGAAGAGAAATACCTGACTGCTGTGTATCTAATCATTTAGCACGTCACGCTTTCGTGAGTAATGATTATAAGATTTATCAACAGTTTTAACAGTCCACTGCTACACAGGCTTTGGCCTACTATATTACGCTGGCCTGACGGATTGATGTAGGGTTTGTTTCATCTTTTCCTTCCCTTTACAGAGATATTATCATGCATAATCACCTCATACTACACCCATGGTATGATTAGGGTTGGTGACATTGTTTTTTTTTTATGAAATAGTGGGCAACCCGCAACACCGGAGGTGTCATAAGTGCTTTGCCCGTCTTTGGGGGATGGGAAACGGGATGGGGGGAGGGGTTGGGTTTTAAGCCTCCGGTATCCTCATTCACTCAGTGAAACACAGCGCTAGTACTGTTTCACACTGTTTTCTGTGAGGCCGTAGTATCATTTCGGTCAAACCTTCACAAAATTCACGACGAAGCGTGGCTCTCCCACAGTGAGATTATATTCTTAATCGATCACCACACGGATTAAGATTACAGAGTAATACAGAAAATATAAGATTTAATTCAATACTATACATATACATAAAATACTTTAAAAAAATATAGGTATACCCTACTATACATACACATAAAATACTTAAAAAAATTATATAGGTATTCTCCACTTAACCGCTAATTGTAAATATACAATCATAAAAATTAAATTACTTAGCAAACTTGTATTCTTGATACAAGAAATCTAATCTCGGATACGCATCATGAACATATCGTTATGTAACTCATCTTGTAATAATAATATCGTGCGCATTGTAAAAAAAGATGCTCATTCCAATTAGAGTTTACGTAATACGACCTCTCAAGTGGCCGACCGTGGCATTGAACCCTGTACTGCACGTTGCGTGAACGCCGAAAACTGACAGACATTGCATAAGAATTTTGTAGTACAAGTTATGAACTTTTCTTTATGCACTATAATATATAGCACCTTTTCGTTTTATGTTTTATTTATTATTGCTATACTCCATAGACTTATGAAAATCGATGTGATTTATAACAAACTAACATACGTTATTCATTAAAAGTATATCATCTTTTTTACTAAGAGGATGTGATCCGTAGAAATATATTTAACATATCATAAAAATTAATGTAGTACCTACTAATTAATAGTTTTCATTGGTAATAAATTATTATTGCAGCTAATAAATACTTTTAACGCTGCTAATGTCTCTGATTATTTTTATTAAAAAAAACCTTAAAAACACAGGCGATTACAGTAGATACTGAACCGATGAGAACTACAGAAAATTTATTTCCGGTATTTCTCATTGGCATTTTAGCACGTTTCTAGAGGTCATATTTGTTTAGTTTTTATTTTCAAATTAGTAATAAATACGCAGTTTGGACGTAAAAACATTAAGTCTGTAGTCTTACTAACCTCTAGGATTTTGTCACTTAAACCTTAAAGAACGGTGAGTGATTCAGTAATCATTTTTCGTCTCAGGTGATGTAACTCAGTGCATATAATTAGGTTGTTAATCCAATATGTGGTTTGTTTTATTTCAATGGTGTAACAAGACTCATCTAACACGAAGAATATATTTATGTGATGAATGATCTTGTTAAAGATATTGACAGGTGAAGAAGTAGCTTTATTCCTTTAATAATTGAACGTGTTCGTTTTTGTTCTTTGGTGTGTTAGGTAAACGTATCAAAGCAATTAACTTTTTAGAAATGTCTAGATAATTTCTGCTTCTTCTTTTGATGAGATGGCAACCAGCCGGATCTGCTATATCTGCACATGTCAAGTATTTAAAGTCTTCAATTTAAATCTTTGAGTTATCAAGTCTTCGTCATGGTGAAGTTAATGATAAAAATATAAAAAATATGCAGGACATGAAATGGGGACCGTCTAAAAAATAAAAAACGATCTCCGTCTAGATCAATTATTTGCGACAAGGATCTGTCAAATGAAAAGTGTTATAAAATTATTACGTTGTTCACGAAAAAAGTCGAATTATAAACTATTCTGGTCTAATTTGTACCTTGTCGGGTTTTTTTATCATATTTTTTATTGATTATGTGAGCAGATGTATCGCCTGATCGCCCATGGACATCCGAATTAAAAAGGTTTTGGTTACGCGAATACGACAAAGGTAAAAGAAACGGTAATAGTTTTGTTAGTCTATGTATGTTCGTATATTCCACCGTAGCGCCGTAACTTTTAAACCGATCTCTACGAATGAGTTGTCAATAGATTCTTAATACTGGCACCTAATACCTTTTAATTAGATAAAAGCAAGCACATGCACACGTCATGCATCACGTACCTATACAGGCACATAAACAAGCAAATACGCACATATATATACATGTAGATACACACACATACATGAATCTCATGTACTAGTAAACTCTACCGGGGGCCGACACAGTTACTCCTTATCACAGGTTGCTTAGTAGCCTATTTAGGAGTGTAGTTCTCAACCTACGATTTGGTTTGCATTTTTGAAATTGTCTTCAGTGATAATGTATACATGTATAACCATATTTATTTATTTCAATAAATTATGATTATAATAATTCCAAATGCAGGTGTGAATTTTTGTAAGTGCTGTAATAGAAATAATTTAATTGCTTGATAGATAGAGAACATAATACCATTGGGATTACACGCTTAGATTCACGTCCATGTTTCTGATAGCTCTGAAAGTTTGTAAACTCTAATATTGGTACTCCTTACGCAATGACGATAAAACAACACCATATAGGATTGCCGTACTTTTGAAGACTTTGAAGTACTTGTATCGGATGGTTTAGGACTTGGATAAAAAAATGAGGGGCTTAATGAGAGAGAAGGCATACGAGAAAGAAGCCACAAGTCCGATAATGGACGTTTTTTACTGAAAAGAAGAAGAAGTAGATATTATTAAATGAATGGATTGGGGAATGTAAGTAATATTTCAAGCAGTTCAGATTCAAGAAATAAGAATACAGAGAGTTATCGCTCTTATACAGTCGTCGGTCGTGAGAATTTAACAAACAGAAAAATTGCAATACAATGAGTAGGAAAACTGGAATCAAACCCTATATGATCAAGATAAAAACATATATAACATCAAGATTTCTCGCACTATAGCCAAAAATAAACTGCACTACTGTCGACGAACTGCCTTTTATATTCAACGCCAAGCAACTAGAAACTTTTACTCGATCCCGTGATGTTGTATCAACGGGAGGAAAATCTTAAGCATGACCATTACGCGAAATATAAACAAGCCAAACTCACGACAATCAATTCATATTCTATTGTATGTAATAATATTATATGACTGTAAGGTACATTATTCTGCACCTCAGGAAATCAAGGAGAACTTTTTGACGTCTGGCTTCGTCTTAAGCTTTGTACTAGAATCTTCTTTCTACGTACCACTTACTTATAGGCTGTTGATAATGAAAAGTTATTTTGGGCAAGACAAAAGAAAAAATGTTCCCCGTTCATTTAGACGAGCCGAATTCTAGTTTGCAACAGCTGGTATTTTTTTATTTAATAGACTATATAATAAAACTGTCAATTAAATATGGAACGTGGATAAAAACAGTAATCACTAATATCTCATTTATAAAACCAATTTTAAAATGTATATACAGTTTAATTGGAACGATAAAATAATCGTAGTGTTAGAGGTCCGTGTGTAATTGATATAATATAGTGTATCAGATTGATTGGAAGCAATTTATTCCATACAAGTACCTTTATTATTTTTTTGTTTGGTTTTACGTTCTGTTTTGGTTACAACCACATTACGGATGCAAGCAAATGAAAATTTATCGAAGTTACGTGCAGTAGGAGAGCCCTATATGCAGCAGTGGACTAGGCTATATATTGAGTTACGATACTCACATTTTAACTGGTTAAAATATATCTTTCTTTTAAAAATTAATTAATGTGTCGTCAGACATTCATTAATTCTACATAATGCGCAACAAGAAATCACACTACAGCGCCATCTACCAAAGGTAAATCGAACTTAGGAGTAACGAACTACATTGTAACTACTGATCCTGAATCGCGATATAGAAGTTCTCGCCCCCATTAGCATACATACAACGACCTAACATCAAACGTTGGGCCGTGACCCACCAAGCATGATCACCTCGTCTAATCCGAGGATCCTCTCTTTGTATTGGAGGGACATGACAACCGTTCCCCGTAAATAATAAAATCATTCATGTTTAATTTTTACCGTATCATATTCTCTTTATTATATTACTGATTTTGTTCGAGTTATCAACGCAGTGATTCAAAATCTCGACTGCAACTTGTTTTAAATATTAAAGGCAACATTTATTAGTTTTTTTTTAATTTAAAACATAAGTAAATGAATTTTTTTTGCCTCGTTTAACAAAGCGTACTGGTAAAAAAATAAACCTTGAAGGTAATTATTTTAACTAGACTGTATAGTAACAAATTTTTTAATCCAATTTTTATATTTTCAGCAAATCTTTTTCGTTTTTGGTAAATATATTTTCTTTTTTATTGGTTCTTTTCTTTATCGTCTATCCTAATATTCGACTACAAAAGTCTCAAGGTCCTTAAAGTTTTTGCAAATCACGATGACAAGTAACCTTCAGAGTTGGACGTGTCGAAATGTAAGAAGTAGTTCTACGTGTGCGGAAATGATTTTTACACACACTTTGATATGGTATAGACAGTACATGAAAACTTGTTTTTTATGACGTAAAGAAGGTATATAAGTAGCAGGTGTAATAATAAACCGACTTGTCGCCATCATAATTTAATTCAGTGCGATTATGAAGCGTTCTTTATCTTATAATCATCGTATCGTATCGTTGTTTAACAAAATTTGGTAGTATAAAACTAGATTTGATTATATTCAAAAGATGTGCTGTATTACTTCTTGATTTGCTTAGTCAATGTACGTAGACCATACTGGAAAAATGTAAAAATAATACTCTATTAGGCCTTACGCGACCCAAACAATCTGAACGCGATCAGCGCGTCGTTTGAGTTGTTGAGAATTATACTCAGACTAGACCTTCAGTGTACATATATACCCATCTGAACAGCTTAGTGTAGTAGGTCAAGTTTCTTTTCTAATGTTTACGTTTATGGGTTAAGTCCAGTTACTACTGTCCACTGATCGTCTACTAACTATCAAAAGCTAGGGATTCAAGAATATATTTTTTTTACAACAGATCATACAAACATTTGGTCCGACCCGGGAATCAACCCGAAACTTGATGCACATCAGTCGCGTATGCTACCACTTATTTTACGTTTGGAAGCCCCCTCATGCCTTCACCCCGCCTGGGTTTGCGGCGGGGCGGCGTATCGGAATCGAACCGACTAAAACCAATTGTGGTTATCTGGAGGGGATCGCCGTGAGCGATAAGACCGCCTATTGTATCAGTTGCATATTTGTGACTCATCCTCTGTTTTAGTTTTGTAATTTTGCATGTATACAATAAAGATATATAAATAAATAAAACCACACGGTGTGCCACTCTGCGCTCTGAGACGGGAGGGATCCGGGAACCGCTTTCTTAAGCCATCAGGACGTACGCTACCACTGCGCCATCGAAGTATTCGGCATTAGCACGCATTTTACTCTTTACGAGCTACCACTTCTTAGGTCTGCCCCTTCTACCGGGATCCGGCGGAGTCGGCATGGCCAGACATTTGTTTCCCCATGTAGAAAGGCTGCCGCAAAAGTTGGCCACACCAGTGCAGGCGACTGCCCTGCATTTTGTCTGGACACTAATATAATAATAATATAGGATTTTCTAACGCGATCCTTCGCTTGACCCCGCAAATCAACCGCAGCATATTCATCTCCAAAAATATTCATCTTCTAAGGAACAACACATCTACTAACTTTTGTGTCACTAAGAGATTCCATAACTATAATATTGATGTAAATAAAATATTACAACAGCAAAGTAGCATAGGTAGAGAACAAAGAGTTGTTGAAACAAAAATATAAAATTAAAAGCAAAATAATTCAGGTTACAACGATTTTATTGAGGCTATTATTTCTAGACTGTTAATACACAATTTACTTGAAGGACTTGTTACTCGTTTATTTCTAGTTTCTTTATACTATTATAATATATAATGACTCAGTTTGAATGTCCAAGACCTATTTCCACTTTAATGCAATTATCAGTACTAACAAAGCTATTACTTCGCTAGCAACGACTTTATATTATTTTAATATTTTTAACGTTCACAGAATATATATCTAAAATTTTGTTTTAGTCTCAAGGTAACTAATTCAATTTATGTTAGCTGATATATGTATTACATATATGTAAATAAATTTACATGACTTTACAGTACTAGTAATAAAAGCGTTGTATGTGTCAAAGCAATTGGTACTTGTTATCATATAAGGAAGACAATATTTTATTCTTTACTCGTTAATTACGAGCTGTATTCAAACTTTAGGAGTTCTTTATTGCTATCGTTTCTTTTTGTAAATTAATTTTACTTTTACTGATACAGTTTATATGTAGAATAACAGACTTTAATATAGTTTAAAATCATTAGTCATTAGACGGTAGCATAAGGACATAGAATAATAATAATTATTAGTTTTCTCTTACTCTCTCTCTCTCTCTCTCTCGCTCTATCCGTTTTACTTATCTCTATTAATTTACTGCCTTGGTAATATCTAAAAAGGATTACCTAATGTGAAATAAAATTGGTAATGTACATATTTTATTCTTTATTCGTAATTTGTTTCAAGTTAAAAATGATTTTAAATACAATTCATATTTTTCATATCATATTTTATAATATAAATTTACATAGTATTGATGATCGAGTAGGCAATTTTAACAGCTTACCGATGTGTCACCCTTACTTTCCTAAATCTCAGTGTAGATTATTTCTTTTAAAAAAATAAGAGTATGTAAGTTAAATTCTAAAATAACATCTTCAACACACATACCATTAAGATTATTCAATCTAATGTATTCAAATATAACATAAACGTAGATGAGTAATGCGTACTCATCTTGAGTCATCTCCGGTCGTTCACATTTGATACGTAAAGGTATGAATGAACTATCACGTGGTCTGTTGATGAGATGCGTACTATGTTAGTTTGTAGGAAAATTAATCAAAGTTATATTTTATTTTCTAATTAGGATTGAAAATTGGTTTATGGATAAAAAAATAACTATGTAGATAAAGTAAATGAACTTTAGAATTTTGACTATGGAGACGAAGTTTGATACGAAAAAAATGCAATAGGGTAGTTGACACCTCAATGAAATCAGTTGCTTTTTGTCATCTATCAAAACGATAACTCTGTATGAAAAATGTACTAAATACAAACTTGTGACGTCACTGTTTTAGGCTACTCCATTGAACAATATATTTCAATGTTTATTTGATTAAAATTTGTAATAGAAATGAAAAGCTGTAATTATTATATTTTCCGAGATGTTTTGTAATATTTGTTTTGATGAAGGAGACAGTCAACTACACTATTGTGCATTTAAAGTGACGGTCAGTTTCATTAAACATATGCATTCAATAGCTTAGTAGTTTCAGTTGGTATTTTTCGTTGAGATTATAAATTATATAGTATTTTAATTAATATTCGTATTAAAATAGTATGGCTGGGTCTCATTATCTATATCTATACCAATAAAGAAAATTGAAGTGTCTGTTTGACATTTAAAATTAACAGATATCCACTTGACGCATATGAAAGTAAATACGATACTCATATAAAAACATCAATTTAAATTTTCTATCTGTCTGTTTATTCTGGCTTATCTCTAGAGCGACTTGACCGATTTCGACAGGACTTTCACTGGTAGATAGCTGATATAAAGAGTAACTGCAACTGGCGCAGCTAGTATTTTATATAATTTACCAGTCTCCTTTTAGCCGGTTAACGACGCCTGCAAAAGTTTTAACAACAATAGTCTTATTTGTATCTTAAAAAGACTCCCCCCAACCTTCTGATCTTTATTCATCCCGAAATGGTATCTAAAGTTCGAGATTCAGAATTATATAAATAAATTAATATTGTATAAATAAATGAAATATAAAATAAATATAAGTATTGGACTAAGGTTACTTCACTTCTCGTCTCGAGCGATCCGGGACCGACAGTTTTATGACCTACGCAAGTCACAAAAATGATCAACTATTTCTTAAACTTAAATACTCTCGTAGCCTGTCTATCTTTGATATATTGTCTTACCTATGCGTCACTTGTTGATTGCCCGTCTCATTAATCTGAAACATATTCTTAACAAGCCAAGAATTATGAATCAGATAACGTCAATAACAGAACTACACAGCAAACAAGAAGCGACATGTAAATATTGTTATCACCTAATTAAATCTTCTCCCAAGATCTTCTACCGTTAAATCAGCGGTTGATCTTGGGTCGATGACACTTAGATGCGCGATGAATGAAACTAGCTAGCACAGGTTGATGAGCAGTGACAAGCCAGTGATTCAACTATTTTATCGGAATGCGGATTAAGAATTCTTGTACGGAGTGCAAAAAAAGTGGTACACCAAATTAATTCATACACTGAACTGAATATTATTCCTTATGATGCTAACAAGATCCCACATGCCATCTATGTGGACTATACTTAAAAAGGAAGACTCCTTATAGCTGTAAAGGCCGACTTCTAAAAATATTTGAAAATATTTACATACAAAAATAAATAATAATGGGCCCGATATAGACTTCATATACTTCAAATATCATTTGTAAAAACCGGTTTTCAATAAAGCCCTAGTTTCACTCCAGTCGGACCGGCCTATTGGTCCAAAAGCATGGCTTATCCACAATAAGATAAAAATAAAGATTGCACGATCCCTGTGATTAAATTTGGCATATATCTTTTCCAATGAAATGAGAATTACTCGCAATCTACTTTTTAAATTTAATTACAGTCATAACAAAAAAGTATATACCTATTAAGAAATCCTTTATTATTTTATCTCGAAGTTACCTTAAAAGACTTGGCTATGAAATTTTTCAACAGTGAGATAAGAACGAAATGTTCATTGGTAGCAGCACGGTAATATTTCCGAAAGTGATTTCAAATTACCTACGGAAATATTATAAGGCCCAAAAATTTTAACAAGTTTGCGTATGTTTGCCTTTAGCAAATCATTTTAATTTATAGCAGATTGAAAAAGGAAAAAAAGGAACTAAATAAAATAAACCAAAGTAACCTGTAGCATTATATTTTAAATCAATTTCAATTTTGAATAAAATCCGATTCCATTTGAATAATTGATATTTCAAAAAAGTACACGTATGTGTTAAATATTAACAATATCTTATATGTGTTCATTTAATTCAATAAAATAAAGTCTTAAAATAGAACGTGGGAAACCAAATGTGATTAATTTGTGTAATTCTATATATAAATATGGCATTACATTGCGATACAAGGATTTAATTACAGAACCAATTACCATTCGTACTCGTAAGTATATCAAGTTTCTATTAGGGTAACTATTTAAGAAATGATTAGCTTTTTCATGTAATTTCGCATGCGCATGCATAAATAAAGAAAATTAATTTAAATCTTCTTCTAATATAGAAAATTCTCGTGTCGCGGTGTTTGTTACCAAACTTCTCTGAAACGACTGGACCGATTTTTATGAAATTTCGTGTACATATCGGGTAGGTCTGAGAATCGTCCAACATCTATTTTCATACCCCTAAATGATAAGCATGGATCCACCCCCGTATAGCTTTTTTTATAAATTTTTTAACATTTTTTTTTAAACATGGCAACACAATATTTGCCGGGTCAGCTAGTTTTATATATTTTTGTTATTTGGATATCATCACCTCAGCTGCAAATTACGTCCACTATTGGACATAAGTCACATCCAAAACTCTTCACAGTAATGGTAGGGGGGTATAAGGGCACTCAAAAGGTCAAACACATTTGTACACACAGCCCAAAATTCAAGAAAAAACGGAACAAGCTTTCAAACAATAGCAAATGACATGAACAGCGATAAAAATCACCATCGCTTAGCAAGATTAAAATAAACTCAACAATTTATTTTTAAACAGCGAAAGTGTTATCTAAAAATAAATTTTTAACTTTAGTGTTGACTGTACTTACGCTAAACAAGTTCTAAATAGCTGCGTCCGCGCCACCGATTCAAGGTCGTCTATCTACTCTTTGTTCGCTGCTTAGTGATGTTATTTTTATTCATTTTTTGCATGATATAATTTTGCGTAATGGTTCGTGTATATTAAGTAGAGGTTTAGTCAAGGACTATATTGTAGCGATATTATTCTAATTTAAATAGTTGTGAAACGACTTATTTCAACGTGGGAGAGCCACGCTTCGGAGCGAATGGGCTGGCTCGACTGGAGTGGTACCATAGCCTCACAAAAAAAACGGTGTGAAACAGAGAGTGACTGAGGATGCCGGAGGCCCTTTTTTTACGTGTGGAATCCCCCTCAGGCCTTCACACGCCGGGGTTTGCGGCGGGGCGGTGTGTCGGAATCGAACCGACTAAAACCACATGGTGTGCCACTCTGGGCCCGAGAGGGGAGGGATCCGGGAACCGCTTTCTTACGCCATCCGGACCCAGGATGCCGGAGGCCCACACCCCAACCCCTCACCTTGCCCCTCACAGGTCGGCAACACACTTATGACACCTCTAGTTTTGCGGGTGTGCATGGGTGGTACTTCATAAAAAAAGCGTAAAATACTCAAATTTCAAATTATGTATAGCGAAGTATGGCAGACTTTAGATTATAATTATTGTTACTAGACATTGACAGAATTTCATAGTTCAATAGAGAGAACAGGTCCCAGTCAATCACACGAATATGGTTTTAAGGTGATATTTTATTTAAAGTAGTATACAATATCTGTTACTTTTAACAAAGGTATATAAGAACACTCCTTAAAAGGCCCATACTCAAAATATAATCAATCAATGATTATTCGCTCCTTAATTAATATTCTTGTTTAAGCTAAATGACATTTTATTGAAAAGTCAATACAGCCTGCCCTTTGAGACTGATCAAAATCTACAAAGATTCTTTATTGTCCGACAATAACAATGGTTCCACTTGTATTATAGGTTGACCACTGGCATTTAGAGCAGGCACTAATTTAGTACTAAAAGCTTGGCCGTCATTGGATCAAGGATTATTTAGAAAGTATAAGGAAACTAGTCTACTGATTCGTTTTAGATGTTTCATACTGGCCGGCCTTTGGAGAAAGGGTTGGAGTATGGGCCTCCGGTATCCTCACTCAATAAAACTCAGTGTAAGTGTTGTTTCACACCGGCTTTCTGTATGGCCGTGGTATCACTCCGGTCGATCATGGGTTGAATTGGGGTATTGATTCTTTATATTTGATTAAACCGTCACTGCATGAATGCAGCTAAATCGATTTATTTTTTTCTTATTATATACATATTGTTGATAAATTACACCCAATACAGAACGAAATCACCGTGCTCGTCACATAAACATTTATCTTGGTTGAAAATCAAAGTGTAATTACAACAAAGTGAATGGAAGTGTTATGTCAGTGATTCTGAACACGACTGTGACTTATGTCTGATTCTCTGACAATCATTGAGAAATGCCTGAGTTAGAATATACGTTTAGATATCGGGATTTTTGTAAAATAAATAAATAAACACTTATAGTAAACTGCATTTCATTAAAAGACCAGGTGGCAATAATTTATACCGTGGGAGAGCCACGCTTCGGTATGAATGGGCCGGCTCGACCGGAGTGATACCACGGCCTCACAGAAAACCGGTGTGAAACAGCGCTTACGCTGTGTTTCATCGAGTGAGTGAGGATACCGGAGGCCCATACCCCAATTCAACGCCCCCTATCCCCCTCACCATCCCCTTTTCCCCTAGGCCGCCATAGTGTGGGTCACCATACTGCATTGTTCTTTTTCGCATTGAGGATGGTGACCACCACTCTTGGATTCTGCTCATGCTTTCCATCAGGCAGGCCAGAGTCATTTTGGCAGCTTAAATATAAAAAAAAAATTCCCGATACATAGAAACATAGTCCTACGCGTAACATGTATATGTAGATATATATATATATATATATATATATATATATATATATATATATATATATATATATATATATATATATATATATATATATA
>PKRV01000781.1:323855-444351 GCA_003709505.1 Hyphantria cunea
ATATATATATATAGAATACAATTGTACTCAGGAATAGATAGTTTAATAATTTATACGTTACATATTTTTAGGATTCCTTACCTCAAAAGAAAAAACGGAACCCTTATAGGATTACTTTATTATCCGTCTGTCTGTCAAGTCCGTTTTTCTCAGGAACGCGTAAAAGAATCAAGCTGAAATTCATATCAAATACTCAAGTCTAGTGTCCCTTGGAGCAGTAAAAAAAATCACACTTTTAGAAGTGTGATTTTAAGGCTTAGCCCACGCTTTCTTTTAAGCTCCAAATTTTTGACAATCGCAAACGAATCAAAAGCTACAGGGTACTTCCCGTGAACTCAGAAGCTTGACATTTGGTACGAAGCAACATCTTATAGCACAGGTATAGGAAAATTGTGACAAGCATATTTTTTTAGTTACATCATATAATATACCTACAGGTTTGTACGTTAAAACTTAAATTGGAAGACCCTGGAAGTCAGGGTTACGAACCTCTGTATACACAACATACCACACCACATACAAACATAATTTGTGATTATGTTTCTTTAAACTTAATTTGAATTATTTGTTTGTCAGTTTATTGGTACCGTGACAATCATTTATAACATGAGATCTTTTTGGTAAGTTTATATTAAGGCCGTTTCAAGAGTGAACGTTTGGAATGCAGTAATTGATTTAAAAGTACGTAAATAGTTTTACTATGATTGTAAATTACCTAATTCCATTGACTTGTATATAAATAGCTTGAAGTACTTTTCTGTTTTTAGATTAGATCTCAATGGTTTTATTCTTGGTACTATTACCTGTCGTGTTCTATTAACAATCTGGTAGTATACACAACATGACTGGAGATTCTAGAACGGGGGCCATTCCTCTCTGATTCTGATATAAAGAGCAGAATCGCTCTTGTCTCTTCACATATTTTAACCTTTTAATTTATTTTACCTTATATGAATTTTGTTTAAAATAACTACTGTCCCATTAGAAATACATTAGTCTTAAGTCACCAACGACTCTAGTCACTTTATTCAAGTTAAGTCAAGTGATCCATATGTTCATTTATTACCTAAATCATATATAAAATGAATAATTTAAAACAAAATCACCTTATTCTACTTTTTTCCTTTGTCTTAATTCAAATTTTCATATTATAAAGTTTGATCATACAAAGTGATTTCTGTGATTGTTGTATTGCCCAAACAAACTTTTATATTAAATAAAACTTATTACACCACAATAGATAAGTATGCGGACGGATACATGAAAATATTTAACAGATTGTAGTGGTATGCGTTATATTCTAATTAAGTTATTTCATGGTATGATTAACACAATATAAAACAACCTCAAGTGATTAATAACAACTTGTTGTTGAAGGTTATTGAAGGCTGTGCGTAAGTGAAAATGTTAATAGTGATCGTAAAAACAAAGGTTTTTTTCTTATCTCCTGGCCTTTATAACTTCTTGTTTAGACCTCAGTTGAATACGTTATGATTAATTCCGTGTAATTTAAAATAATGCACATGGAACGCCCCTTTCTACATATACATATACAAGCGTGATTGTATCTAACTGCCTTGGTATCTCGGATTGGGTTTCCGAGTTGAAACAAATATTTATATGATCATGTGTAATCTATACCCCCGATTGTCGGCACTTGGTGGAACTTTTTGAAATGAATGTATAAAAGGCAAATAAAAAATCAAAGGTTACTGTTTACATTTTATTTGAAAATGCCGTAGGGCGAATCCGGTCAGTATTAAAGTTAATTAAAACAATGGGATAGATACAAATGAGTTTAATTCTAGAATGCGTGTATAATCTGCAAATATTTGTTGTGGAGTTTGTGTGTTTTCTGTGCTTTAACAAAAAGTATGTCAGATATTTATATCAGTTGTCTAGTATCCACATTACATTTACAGCTTCTGCTTATTTTGAATCTAAATGGCATTTTATTTCAAACGTTTGAAATATTAATTATTATGTATATATCATCGAAGTATGTAGTTTAATGAAGTAAAAGTACAACCAATTATTTTCATAATTGATAATGAACAAAGAAACACGAAATCAAACAAGAGAACTACGTCAAACCTTTCTCTCTAGTGATTGAGTTTCGGAATTCTAGAGTTCGAAACATGTAATATGGTGGTAATCAAAAATGAACCTAAAAGGATGATCGCTGGTTGAAACGTGTCGACTGTTTTCAGATACTGTATTTTTCATTCCTTAATGTTTCACCTTTATAACAACAACCCATAATGTCCCACTGCTGGGCTCGGGTCTCCTCTCAGGAGAGGGTTAAGGCCATACATCCCCACGCTGGCCAAGTGCGGGTTGGGGACTGGCAAGAATACGTTGTGGCTACGTAAATCTTGCCGTTGGATGTTTTTAAGCCGCCTGAAGGCCTCCAACTAAGCTTCACGACTGTTATCGTATGATAACAACCGGGACAGACTGCTTAACGTGACCTCCTAATCACGGAGACGCTCATGGTAACATGCCACTAGCGGTCACCCATCCAGGTACTGACCGCGCCATCGTTGCTTACCCTCGGTGATTGTTTCTAATCACCGAGTGCAACTGGGCTATGAGCGCCTCTGTTCGCCCTTATAATTCGCCTTCACCCTTATAATTTTTTTATATTATCTTGTGTATTAGGTACTTGCTAATTTCATATTCTTTCACTGAAAAATGAAAGCGTAACACATAAAGAAAATTCATTCCTATTTATAATATTTCTTAGTACAAGAGTATCAAAGAAAAAGGAATACATTGTCACAAAGTATTACAGTGATAAATGAATCAAAAAGACCCAACCAACACGAGAGACACCATCTACACCGCCGTATGGTTTTGCATATTTATAAAGGTAGGTTTGTGTACAAATAAGATAAGGTTTCAGTTAGTTTAGTGTTTGTTTTAGTTATTTATAACGCGATTTTATTAATTTTTCTTGCATCCCTTTTGTATTGATATAGGTGTGCTGTACAAAAGTAAATAAGTAGGCATAAGTCTTCAATGACTACGTCCAACCCATAATGACATACGGAGCCGAAACGTGGATACTTATGGTACGGCTGGTCCATAAGTTTAAAGTCGCTCAGCGTGCTATGGAGAGGGTTACGCGCGCCTTTAATCGCATCAGGAACGTGGTGACCCGACAAAGAGCCGGGGTCTATGATATAGCCCACGAAATTAGCAAGCTGAAGTGGCAGTGGATGGGCCATATTTGCTGTAGAACCGATAACCGTTGGGGTAATCAGGTTCTTGAGTAGAGACCGCGTCTCGGCAAACATAGTATAGGACGTCCACAAGCTATGTGGAGTGGTGATTTAGGCAAGACGGCTGGTAACTGGATGCGAGATGCCGAGAATCGAACTAAGTGGCGTGCAATTAAAGAGGCCTTTGTCCAGCAGTGGACTGCGGTAGGCTGATGATGATGATGTACCTAGGAATAATGAAATGTTATATCAGCTTTCAGTAGTATTCTTAGATGCATTAAGTGTCGATATCTAACCGAAAATGAAACAAAATATGTATTATTACGTATACATGTTACTGAATACGAATATGTAAAAGTGCAAATACATATATTACATTCACGGATAGTTTTTCTATTGATAATTTTTGTAAATGAATATTAGCTTTTTAGATTTATCGCCTCAGAAACCCCCTGCATACTAAATTTTGTAAACAAGAAGCGCTCGTAAGTAGTATCTTTAGTGCTCGTCCTGTGGTCCAAATTCGACCTTAATTTTATTTTTTATTTTTGTTTAGGTTTTAGCTTTCTGCCCTCCTCCTCATACACTTTAACTGTGTCATATTTACTTCGGGCGCACAGTTTTCGTAAAAACGGGTACAGAGTTTTTGCTTCACGTATCAATTTAAAGGTATTATTTATATCTGATTAATCGTTCCTTATATTTTTATGTTTGGACCTGTTTGCTTACGTGTGTTAGTCTGAAACTAGAAGTGATCATTGACTCTCAGATGAATAGTCTGTTTTATTTTAATAATGTTTGTAGGTTTTAATCTTCCATCCTTTGATATTAATATTTAGAATGAACAAATATACTTACCGTGTAATTCACTCACACTATGTATGTATTTGAAGTCAATGATTCTTCCTCAGATCATGTGAATTCTGTGGATTAATCAAATCAGTTACTCATTACATACCTTAGTACGTATAGGTAAATGTAAGTCATTATGTTAAATGAACTGCAAAGTCAATAAAGTTTTATTGCTGACAGTTGAAACAGAGTTTTTGCTTCACGTATCAATTTAAAGATATTATTTATATCTGATTAATCGTTCCTTATATTTTTATGTTTGGACCTGTTTGCTTACGTGTGTTAGTCTGAAACTAGAAGTGATCATTGACTCTCAGATGAATAGTCTGTTTTATTTTAATAATGTTTGTAGGTTTTAATCTTCCATCCTTTGATATTAATATTTAGAATGAACAAATATACTTACCGTGTAATTCACTCACACTATGTATGTATTTGAAGTCAATGATTCTTCCTCAGATCATGTGAATTCTGTGGATTAATCAAATCAGTTACTCATTACATACCTTAGTACGTATAGGTAAATGTAAGTCATTATGTTAAATGAACTGCAAAGTCAATAAAGTTTTATTGCTGACAGTTGATACAGAGTTTTTGCTTCACGTATCAATTTAAAGATATTATTTATATCTGATTAATCGTTCCTTATATTTTTATGTTTGGACCTGTTTGCTTACGTGTGTTAGTCTGAAACTAGAAGTGATCATTGACTCTCAGATGAATAGTCTGTTTTATTTTAATAATGTTTGTAGGTTTTAATCTTCCATCCTTTGATATTAATATTTAGAATGAACAAATATACTTACCGTGTAATTCACTCACACTATGTATGTATTTGAAGTCAATGATTCTTCCTCAGATCATGTGAATTCTGTGGATTAATCAAATCAGTTACTCATTACATACCTTAGTACGTATAGGTAAATGTAAGTCATTATGTTAAATGAACTGCAAAGTCAATAAAGTTTTATTGCTGACAGTTGAATGTTAGTCATATAAACATTTTTTAAATGCTTTCCAAGATGGTGACGCTTTATAGGTTCTTATGGTCGCACAGTTTTATGTCGCTGCGAATTAATGTTGCGGATGGATTGTGGTCCGAATAATAGCTAGATGGCAGTAATGGAAAATATACTTAATGGTTATTGAAAGAGCATTTAGAATGGGAAATTTGTTTACTTGTCATTCATTTGTTATTTTTGGCAATGGGTCAACTATTGGGTAACTATTAGTTAAAGTCACTTTCTTCTTGACTTTTTTAAAATCTTTATTGTGGTCAGCGAAGCAACACATAAATTAAGTCATTTGATTACTGCACTTCTTGTCACGGCCACTTGAAACTTTGACTTTTTTTCTTTTGTTTACGCAAGGATTTCTAAATGTTTTTTTTTTGTATAAAGTTTGTATGTAAGTGTATTTAGTGATATTTAAATTTAGTAACTATAAGGCTTGGCTAAATAATAGAAAATAAATTAACAGAGTATTTAACTGATTTTCTAAGATATTCGTAATTTTATAGCTTAATACATTTTTGATATTTGAGTGCTTTTTCAGCAGCTAATAAATTTTTTTTTTTTTAAATATATGTTTAAATAGTATATATAAATATATATATATAGTACGTATATACTAATCGGTAGGAAATCGTATGGCAAATCCAAATAAATATATATGTTAGAAGATGTGCGTTTCTCTAGAAAAATTCGTAAAACTGCATCAGTATCTAGTAGAACTCCCCTTAGACTTCCCCGCCATATATCCAAAACGCCCGCCACACGTGGCGCCACTCGAAGCGATAACAAAATACAGATTATTTTAAACAAATTGATCTCGCCTGTTTGACGTAAATATTGTATTAACGTCATCCACGTCTTGATCTTTTGGCCCTGGAATGATAATATATTTATGACCATCTAAAAATCGCCTGAAGAAACAATGCTCTGAAACCAAACCTATTTAATGTCTTAACATTCTTTCAATCACCGGTCCCGGTGATCGAAAGAATGTTTTTCGATCAGCAGACATTTATTTATAAAAAAAAACATAAGTTTATGGAAAATCCTTTAAATCCTTTCAATGTGTTACGTTTGGCGTATGAATAAGACTGCCCTTTACTACACGGAAGTATGGCAAGGCCATTTGTACAAATGTCAGGCTTTCTTGAACACACGTATACACCTGTTACGTGTCGGCAGCAGTTTATTTATACTTCCTAATGTGATTTGAATTATATTTTATATGAATACATTTAATACGAATCAGGTAGAGGGCTATACTTTGACATATTTGGAGACTGGGTTATTGAAGTTTGATTAGGGATTTGTGTTTGTAGAAATGTTTTCTATTGACTGTTAACATATATGAGTCATAAATTATCAGTTTATACAGCTCTAAGCTGTATAAGCTGTTGATAAATAAAATACTAAGGGAGAGCCACGCTTCGGCATGAATGGGCCGGCTCGACCGGAGTGATACCACGGCCTCACAGAAAACCGGTGTGAAACAGCGCTTACGCTGTGTTTCATCGAGTGAGTGAGGATACCGGAGGCCCATAGCCCAATCCAACGCCCCCTATCCCCCTCACCATCCCCCTTCCCCCCAGGCCGCCATAGTGTGGGTCATCATGCTGCATTGTTCTTTTTCGCATTAAGGATGGTGACCACCACTCTTGGATTCTGCTGATGCTTTCCATCAAGAAGGGCAGAGTCATTTTGGAAGCTTAAACATATAAAAAAAAAAACATAATTAGAAATAAAGTATTTAAGAAACAACATTAACATGATGCGAAAAAATAGGAAAGTAAAAGTAATAGAATAATAAAATATAAACATAATTATTATTTTTTCTGTTATATAGTCAGATGATAAAAATAAATCGTCGCTAAAAAGAGAAGTTTATAAAAGCGCCTCTGGCGGAAACAGAGCAAACTAAAATAAAGTAATAACTCGGTTCAATATTTTAATCTTGCTAGCACTCGTAATAGCCAAATTAATATGAACTGAGTTTAAACTTTATACTGCTACTTAATAGGTATTTTTATACATTAATGTTTTAGTATATATAACAAACTTCACATTGCCTCCTGTTTGTAGTTCTAGTATAAATTTCTAGATGGCGTTTAACTAAATACGCATCTAATTGAAAGTTGTTCCAAAAGTCTGAGAATTTTCATCTGTTTTTAGTTTTTAACTATTAAATATTAGCTTTTTATAAACGAATATATTTTTTTATAAAGTTTAAATATGTTCCGTGGTTATTTATGTTTGCCACCATTGTAATATTGCAAATAGGTTAAACACTATCTAATGTCTAATTAAAAAATCCAATTATCCAACTAGAGCTATATGAGTTTAAGTCTACTACAGTTATTATTTCATTACTGATCATTACACAATCTAAAACTATTAAAGAATCTAAGAGAAACAGCGCTATAAATTTGCCTGATCCAAATTTTGTTTTCAGTGCTTTTTAATTCCTTATACAAATGTGTTTAATATTTTTTGTTCAGATAATTACAACATTTTAAGATTAGGAATGATTTTTGCCATACCGTAGCGAATTTTACTATTATTCCTTTGATAAAGTGTATGTAAGGTAAAAATGACTAATGAATCAGTCTAAAAACATTTTTTAAGCTTTTAAAATTAGATCTACACAATGCATAACTTATTTCCAATAACAAAAGTCATCTGGTGCATGTAATGAAACGCTACTAAAATAATTCTAAATTTAAAATCCTAAGCGCCGCCGTAGGTGCTATTTCCGTTCAACGTGGGAGCTTGTTCTATTTTTGCACCTGTTGTTTCAAACTCTGAGCTCTTTGCTTTTTCTGATTGCCTGGTACTTTCGGGGCGAAAAGTGACTTTTGTGACGTAACAGACATACGCCTGTCACTGTCATCCACCTGTCAAGTTAAACCGGGATAGATGATGGTGTACTGATACACTGAAGCTGAAACGGACGGTTGATTGATTATGTTAAATGGGGTTTTTTTCTATCGATAACAAATGGGATGGTACTGGTTTTTTCTTTCAGACTTTGGGTTTTATAGTTTCTTCTCATCAGAGATAGTAAAACCAAAATCATATTAATTAACTATAAGATTGTAATTAAAAATAATAATAATAAAAATTCAAGAAAAAAAACTCTTGGAAATAATTACATCAAGTTTCAATAAATTCAGCGCCACGATTTCAGTAATGAAGGTTACAGGATTTCCTTGAAATTTCAGGAATAAGGTTAACTGTACTAGGCTATCAGCAACTACCAAGGGCTATTGGACGTGCGTAACACAGGCCATCTCTCCGTGTGTGCGTAACAAACTTATTGGACACCTGTAACTGAAGTTTGGGAAGTAGTTATACAACTTTGTTTCAATGTTAACGTATAATGTTCAAGTAAAAACAAATAAAAACATAACATCTGTACACGACAATATAGAGATATTCATCATTGTCATTATTTTTAAGTCGTAGATAAAGTTAACAAAACTATATGAAATATTTTGCCCATATGAAATAATAATATTAAAAAAAACATTTGTTTTAAAAAAATGCAACATTATTATTTTAACATTTTCTGAATAAAATTGCTTAATGCAAAAAAACAAAATATAAAAGCTATGCAATTCCTAGTCAATATGTGACGTATGTCGTGAGTCATAATCAATTGTTACACTATAGATAATGTATTATCTTATCAGTGAATGTTTACACATTAGCTCGGACTGATAAAATTACTAATCAGCAAGAAAATTTTAACCTTTTTACATAAAAAAATCCGAAACCAAATAAATCAAATCAAACAAATAGCATCTAATTACGTACCAATCATCAAACCACTTTAACATAAAAAAGTTAGCAAAGTTAAAAAAATACATCAGTAAGTGTGAACATACACTACAATCACAGCCTACAGACTGCTTGGCGCTTCCCAAATTAGCCCTATAACCGTCCCTGTCTATCCCTTATTTTTAGACTATCTGCTATCTTTATCGCTCCCGTAGATTTTCTCGAGCTTTCCCCGACGCGTCGCGGGCATGCGCATTGCGTCCCGACGCACGTGCTATAACAACTCCTAGTGCTTTCTGTGTCCCTGGTATCGGGCGCGCCTTGGGCGGCAGCGTCGCGCTGCTGCTGATTGCTGTGGCCGCCCTAGCACCTTCCCGCCCGCCCAGAAGCACAGACGAGCGCCTACGATACGGTCCGTTCTCGAGTTGTGGGATAACGTAGCGCGCACGTGAATAACTTACGCGCGAATTGAAATAATTATATATTTGCGGTTGAAGCGTTTTAACCAGTGTTTCTGATTTAATTTAGATTAAAATCCCCGAGTACCGCGTATCCCCATACCTTTTCCAGTTTATAAATTAATTTAGTTCTGTCGAAGTTTTAATTTTTTTTCGTTTTTTTATATTGCTTTGTAATTCATTGGTGTTGTTTAGACACAGGTGTTTGTGCTGTGTGTGTATCTTCTGCTGCTGTCTGCTGATGGTCTTCGCATCCTGAAGTAGCTACGGGTTCTATAATAAGTATGAGGCGATACTCAGCAATGCCAGGTAAGGAACATTTCATTAAAAATAAAATAAAAGTTTTGTTGGTGGTGAGAAGGCTTATTTTTGAATAAGAAAAAAAAATTGTTTCTGCGTTTTCAATTTAATTAAGTAACTGATAAAATGAGTGTTAAATTGTAAGTATTATTGAAAATAATTCATTTATAATATATATTTATGGTATTAGCAATAAATGATCGGATGTTGGTACTCTTATTAAGAAAAATGGGCAAGCTATTGTTTATATTGATGTGAGTTAAAAAGGTATTTTTATCTGTTGATTATTTATTTTCATTTACTTTAACAGAGGTAGTTTTCCGTTGTAAAGTAGAAATAGGATAGCGGAAATTGTAAGATGAAGCTTACAAAGTTTTCTTAAAAAAAACACATATCAAAGAAGGGGAGAACAACATCACAGACTTAACTGTTCGGATGTTACTTGAAAAATATCGCTTCTTGAAACGATATATTAAACCGCTTAAGTACCTAATTATATTAACTTTCTACTTCTAAGAAACGTATATTTTTCTCATTAAATCAAAAACGTTTTTTGTTTAAAATTGCATTAGAGGTTAATTAGATAGATTATTTCGCATTAGTGTTACCCCTCCTAGCAAATATATAACATAAAATCCATTAGCAGAGGTGTTAACAAAAACTAGATCTGCGAAGTAAATGTAATGAAAAAAGTAATATAAAATTTTGAAGTAAACTCTTTAAAAGATTATTGGGTTTGTAATTAGATTGAATCTAAAACGAATCCCTTGCGTCTATGTTTCCAAATAATTATAATGTTGGTGGTGAAGTTTTTTTTTCATAATAAATATGAGCCTGCCAACGTAGTAATAATGCAACACGTTGACCACTTATTGAGATAAGACTTCTGTATCGGTGAGCCTTCAGTCCCGCAATTAACAAGAAAACAAAACAGGTCGAAAGCTTTTAGGTTAGTCTTCTGTAAGAGGGTAATACCGCCCGGGTCGAGCAAGCCCGTTCGTAGCTCTACTACCTTGAGTGTGAAGTGAAATGAATATTTTCTTTTATACGAATACGATTTTCAACTTTCCCGCTACTTTCCTCGATAACTGCGACAATTAAGATATAAAACCATTACAAACATCATGTAACACACATTGTTCCAAACATTATCATTGGAGCTTTGCAGTATATTCTTACTTTGATGTGGCCACACTAATCTAAGAATATCTCTCTTAACACATCCTTGCGAACTTATCGTCTTTTCTTCCCTATTTATTAACCAGTTTACCCAGCATATTCTTAAAGTACTCAATCGTCGGTAACAGGCTTACTACCTAGTAGGTAGGAGGGATTAAAATAACTATAATCTGCAAAATATGTTTTATTTATTTGATGAGCCTTTACAAAACCAACTTTTTAGTATTTTATAGAGACATAAAATTATCATATAATGGTTAGTTAATTTAATTGCATTCAAAAACATCAGATATACTATACTTTTTAAAAGTTTCAAGTGAATTCAAGTTTATTTAGTTTTTAATTGGAATAAGAACATTCCGCAAATCATCTCGTTTAAAAAAAATAGGAAATGGAACAGAGCGCATCTCCCTTTCTGACCTTGTAACCCACATAGCCGACTTCTGTGGAGCTGTGGCACTGTATCAGAATGCTTCGCTGAGGGCCGCGGGTAAACCCACGCTTAGTTCCTGTTCAGTTCAAATATTTTTAATATAAAGTTTATATATAAAGTCCAATAGTTTTGCACTGGTTGAGATCAAAATTTTTCAAATACACAAACCGCTTCAAAGATCACTTTATCTATTTTTTATATGGATTTATTGCTTATATCACGTCAATGCAACAATGTTCTATAGCGAAGTGTGACGAGATCTAAATAGTATAGTAGATCTTGGTATAATATCTTTGATTTTAATAAAGAAAATATGTCGAATTATTAATAAAAAAAGCTTACCTTTTAGTCGACTCTCCGTCCGCGAGCTATGTTATTGTAAAACTTTACTTCACTTTCGCATTTATAATATCAGTAGGATATAGTAAACGCTATGCAGTACGATTCGTGTGTAAATAGAACTTGAAAAGTGTTATAGGAATTCAGGAATGTCTCATAAAGAAAAGAGCATCATCCGTAGTATTTTTCAGTTTAACTGGTAGAAGGGATTTTTAAATAATGAAATTTGCTTCTTATATCTTCAAACATTTATCTGTATAAATAAAAACGAACCACCGAAATGTATGTCCGCGCAACTTCCGACCGGCTTCACCAAATTGGATTATTCTTCTTTTATGTGTTTGTTATAGTCAGAACACGGTTTGTATAGAAGAAAATTAAAAGAAAACAGAAATTTTAAATTATTTTGAATCCGGGACAGTACACTACCCATAGACATCCGTAGCGGGCATTTGTATTACTACGCTAGCTTATGACCGCGGCTCCGCCCAAGTATAGGTCGGTTATCGCGGCAAATAGTAGCCTGTGTGTTATTCTGATGTTTAGGCTATATTACTATAAAGTTTCATCTAAATCCGTTGAATAGTTTTTACGTGAAAGAGTACAAACATCCATCCTTACAAACATATAGAACAGAAAAAATATGAAAAAAAAATTCGCTATTGTTACTGGAACACGAAACTTCATTGTTTATGACTACTTATAGGGACAACACGGGTTATTTTCTTTTGTCTTTTCATATTTAAGTTGTATATTTTTTTCATGATATTAACAATAAAAATCTTTTACTTTTTTAACTCTATAATGCAGCTCATCCACAGTTTTGACTATGTTACTCGATCTTTTAATTGTAGCGTCTAACTATTACGAGCGGTCACGGAAGTTAGTACAATTTTCTATCCACAAAGTTAATATTTTTTACAAAAAGAATTACAATTTTAAGAAACAGATTTACACAGAAAACTGGTTTGAAACAGTTCTGGTGCTGTGTTTCATCGAGTGGGTGAGGATACCGGAGGATACCCCATCCCCCAAAGGCAGGCATCGCACTTGTGACGCCTCAGGCATTACGGATGTGTGGACACCCGTAATGCCATAGGCGTCACACACCGATTACCGCTATTCCATGAAAACAGAAAGTAACACTATTAATTAGTTTTAATATTATTCATTTTCTTATACAGGTTCGTATAACATGTTTCACCATATTCAATTGTCAATGGAATTGTACATTAATTTGTTTAATAAATAATTTTAACCACCTTTTAATTTTACTAGTGTCCAGGGTTCTAGTGTATCTGCGATTCGAAATATTGCGTTTACTGTAATTTATATAGACAAATATGATTACAAAAAAGTGTTAATGTAAATATACGTATTGAATATAGATACTCAGCATTCATAATATTGCGGTGAGTTTGTATTTGAACATATTTATTTTATTAACTCAATACATTCATGTACCGTCTGTTATTCACACGTTAATTGATTCTCTATCAGATTTTATTTTAAAAAATCACTCTTTAAAGTTTCATTAAATTCCTAGCTTTTATGATTCCCTTTTCGACTATTTTTTCATAAAATAGTTTTAATAAATAAACAATGTTCTCACTTGGTATCGAAGAATATTCAACTATATAGAATTGCAAGCAATATAACTTACGACGTAATTATAATTAAAAGCACATCATTTTAAATTAATTGCAATGTAAGTCTGTATTTAAATGTGTACTACCCTCAGACTATTAATAAACTGAACTAATAAGTTCAAGTAAACATTTTAACCCCTGATAGTAATATTGAGAGCTTCCGTTTACTGACGGCGAGACTACACAGAGTGTACAAAAGAGATCTTAACATATTGCTTTATACTATAATAAATTTATCTATTTTCTTTTTCCTAGCCTTTATTTTTCCCAACATTATTATGGGTCGGCTAATAGTTCAACTAGTATTACCTAAATGTCTCGATTTTTCATTGCCTTGATTTGATATTGCCTAGCACCAAGTGAGAACAAGAACAAAACTCACAGACATTCTTACCAGGATAGACGTCCTAAAATGGAGATGGGCTGGACATATACTACGCCACCCCATTAACAAATGGAGCAAGCAAGTTATCCTTTGGCAACCAAGAGACGGCAAGAGGGGTAGAGGTCGTCAAGTCAGGAGATGGGAAGACGACTTGAAGCAGACAGCGGGACCATTCTGGTTGAGAGTAGCATAACAAGGGACAGAATCCACTGGAAGGAATTGGAGGAGGCCTAAGCCAAAAGGCACACCGGACTTAGGGACCTCTTATAACCCTATGTTTAGGAATAAAAAGCTATTATTATTATTATTATAGTACCATTGTGGAGACCAGGCAGTAGTCACCTCCTAGAAAGTAAAAGGAAATTTATTACTGGAATGTTATTTTTTCATCAAATACTAAGATTTTACCATCCCTTAATGGTATTGACTTGTAAACTGTAGATTCTCTCTAAAGTTTCTCTCATAAGGCGGCAAATTCTACTTTTTCAGTCTTTTCATACCACGGTATGTAATGTGGTTTGTTGATAATAAAAGTAAAGCAGTCCGTCCGCCTTTTCAAATCCCGAGGGTGCTTAAAAAGATGAATTTGACCGCTTTATTGGCTTACATGTTACATACTCGTATTTCCGAATTTTTGTGTGCTTTATATAGTAAATTTCTACCTTCCTGAATAAATTTAATACGTTTTTTTCTAACGTACAATATATACATCACATTTGTGCTACAGGTTGAGAAGCAAGTACGATTATTTGTTTTTCATTTCACAACAATCCATAATATTCCACTGCTGGGCTTCGGTCTCCTCTCAGGAGAGGGTTAAGGCCATACGTCCCCAAGCTGGCCGAGTGCGGGTTAGGTACAGGCAAGGCAATGTTGTGGCAGGCCCTTAGGTGTTTTTAAGCTGCCCAAAGGCCTCCAACTAAGCTTTACGACTGTTATCTTATGATAACAACCGGGACCGACTGCTTAACGTGACTTCCGAATCACGATGACGCTAATGATATCATGCCACCGTGATTATTTGACTAAAAATAGGTAATTATAAGAATAAGAATGAGAATAAATTTGAGCAAATGATTAAATATTAGCTTTCGCACGCGGCTTCGCTCGCATTAAACTTTAAAGTATCATACCTTACATCTAATACCTGTAAGAATATATGTACAAAGTTTCATGATGATCGGTTAAGCAGTTTTCGCGTGAAAGCTAACAAATATACTTACATATATTAGTGTGATTATACTGAGAACTTAAGCTGATTAAGATTATTAGACTTAAATTGAAAAACATCTGTCAGAATATTCCCGAACAATAAAAAGAAACACCCTGTGATTATTTACAAGTATGGACATATCTTCACTGAACATTTCGAAGTGTAAATGCTGAAGCATTAAATGTTAATAGTCATATGTTTCTAGACAGATTCTCGAAAATGCAGCAAAGTTCTATATTTCATATTTTATACCATCATTCGTTCCTCGATTCTTCATAATTGAAACTATACTTTGAACGAGCACCGTGCGAGTGCTCTTAATATCACTTGAATACATATTTAACTTCTATTTCGTAGCTCGCAACTGATATGAGATGCACCCTCGTTAAGTGCAAAGCAAACGTGCCTGCATCATAGCTGTTGTACGAACTACTTAAATATGTGTAAAATGTTTATTATATTCTGTGATAGCGATGACATTGCTACGTAAAACTTAGCATAGAATTTGTTACCTCCACGCTAACATTATTGAAGAAGAAAGAAAGAAGAAAGAATACATTTATTAGTTATACATAATAATAAACACGTTAAAGGGTGAATTAAGACATTTAACTAAGATTTTACAACAAACAAACAAAATAAAAACAGTGAAATATCCGGCTGTGTGACTAAAAGACCAAAGCTCAACTTATGCTGAGGCCCTTAAATTGACCATACCGCTGATTTTCGTCTGAAGCCCAACATAACACCTCACGGACCTAATTGGACATTTAATTTATAATAATAATTATTTTATATTGAATATTTTAAATCGAATAATATGTCACACATTATACATGATGATGAGTGAAACTTTGTCCTCTGAACTAGGTTTATTTATTTGTATTTCATAATGATTGATTGAATGTAACCATTCAGTTGTATATCCCATCCATACGTATGTATATACGGTACAAATATTAAAATATCATTTATTTCAATTTTTGCCTGTATATTAGTTCCGGCTAATCACTGGAATGGCTGGATTGATTTTGACAGGTTTTCACTGGCAGATAGTTGATGATATAAAAAGTATCTTAGGCTACTCTTTTTAGACTATTTTTGCTACGCGGCGTTACCCGTGGTTGTTGTTGTACCTCTGGTAACACCGCGGGGCTCAGCTAATTTAACACAATATTAAAGTAAGGTAAACAAGAAAATGCAAGGAATAAAGGTCTTAAATATTAACAGAAAATAATGATAAATAAAAAATTGGAATAGAAGAAATAGTAAGCAGATATATGAGGAACTCTTGAAAAGTTATGTTTGTGTAAAAGCGTCAAGTAGATATTGTTTGTCATGAACGTGCTACTTTTATTGTTCCCCTTCCAACTATTTTTATCATCATGAGTATTACATTAATTAGTTAAATTGTAAATGTACTAATCAATGTTATACAGCAATTCCAAACCAACTCGAAAACGAGTACTTATTTAAAGTATAAGCTCAATTTTCATACCATATATACGTATTACAAGCTTTTATTTAGTTTCCCCTAACCCGATGTTCGTCTGTAATCAAATCTTGTAAGTTAAATTTGATCCACTTTCCGATTTCCAATTGAGCTTAAATTTGAAACATCCCTTTGATTCTGATGACAATATTTATATATATTATCGGTATTCTTGTTAATCCAAAATGGTCGCCGCAACAAAATGGCGGCTTACATATTTCTGAACGACCCACCCAATATGCATATTAAATAAAAGTGCTTAAAGGTTTTTTTTATTTATTAACAGAAAATAAAAAGTGGTTTTAAAAACATTTTCAAATAAATAATTTGTTACCGTTTTAGTATAAAAGCGACCGGCTTATATGTATTCGAACCATTAGGGACAAAATGAATATGCAAGAAAAAAATTAGTAAGTAATATGTCTGCATTCTCTATCTCGTACACTATATAATCTATCCGTCGAGAATACTGAAAATACAAATGCGATCATAAATATAATTTGTAAAAAACCAAGTCTTGCCACTCAGTTCTTTTGCCGTAAAAAGTTGTGAGGTCCATGTAATACCAAGTCTAATAAAGAAATTGACTTGACTATCGAATGAAAACAGCCCTCCTTTTTTCCTTTTGGTGATCGGTCAATATGCCAGTGATTGATTGACATTATTAAGAAACTTTGACTAGTTATAATTATTACATTATCGGTTCAAATTGAATGAAATTTGAAATATACTGTTCTTCGACAATGCCTGCTTAGTTAATGAAATTCAGGCTTCTATTTTTATACATAATAGAGTTCGGGGGTCGGAAATAGCCTAAACTGCTTCGAGAAAAGGATGGTACGACCGTGGCGCTCTTTTGCTCGACTGCCGTGGTAGATATACAGGTTGGATTCCGTCGACAGCACGATGCCTCGAGGGTCTTTAAAGATTTAAAATGTAGGCCGTTTCAAAGTATCAACAACACCACCATACGCTGTTGGAAGCCTGGTAAAATAAACATAAAATAGTTTGTTTTTATTTGAGTAGCTACATTAAAATAACATAATTAAACTGTTATTTATTTAGGCCCACATAACTTACTTATTGTTTTGAATAAAACTAACTTTTGACTTCCATAATAATAGTTATAGTTATCCCAGTAATCTATATAAATAAACAAAATTGAAATGCCTGTTTGTAAATTGACAGATTTTCACTAAATACATATAAATGTATTACAGTACTTACATAAAAATCCCTTTTATAATATTATCTGTTCTTTTGTCTCTAGAACTGTTTTTTGCGGTTAATTTCTAGAACGATTTGACCAATTTTTCACTGGCAGATAGCTGATGATATAAGGAGTAATTTAGGTTACTTTTTTAGACTAGTTTCGGATCGAATTCATAGTTGCTTAGCGCAGCGACCGGTTGAAACTTTTTTTTTTTTTTACTTTTGGAAACCCCCTCGGAGCTTCACCCCTCCGGGGTTTGCGGCTGGGTGGTGTGTCGAAATCGAACCGACTAAAACCACACGGTATGCCACTCTGCGCCTGAGACGGGAGAGATCCGGGAACCGCTTTCTTACGCCATCCGGGACCGGTTGAACCACTACACCAACAGTGCAGTAAAAAAATTATTTAACCAAAAATAATACGTCACACCGCACGCAACCAGATGTGTTGTCATGATGTGTGGTTGTGTGACTCATAACACAAAACAAAGAGTAACTATAGACTAGATACTACAGCATCTGTGAAGATATAAAAACAATAAATAATACAAAAACTGAATTTGAATGAAAAAATGAAATGAAACTCTTGTATTTCCTAATTTATATTATTCATAGGAGCTATATTTGACTGAAGTATCTTGAATTATTTGATTGATTACAATGTATATATTATTCCAACAACATTCTGCCAATGAGGGGCTATCAAACTAAACAAAGCAAAAGGGAATCCACTGAGTAAATCTCATCTTAATTCAATTAATATGCTACATTTTGGGAGGATCTTTATCGCAAATTGAAGTTGGTTAATCCTTCCGGAACTATCTATGTTATATTATTGTAGCTAAGCTGAAGCCAAATGCTATTTATATATTGAGATTGCTTTAGGCTTAGTTAATCAACTATCTATAGAACTGTTAGCTGGTTTAGGGTATGAACTATGGTTAGTGCGATCGAAATACTTTTAGTTGGTTTACATTTTCAGCTAATAATGTGTTCTACTTATACTAAATAGGTTAGGTAATCGGGTAATCGAACCTCCTTGAGATTTTGGTAATTCTTTTTAAAACATTCGCGTCAGCAAAAACTCTTTTGTAGCATTTTCTTTCTGTCTTATTGACTTTTGTTTAATCCAGTTTAACTTTTTTTTTTGGATCGTTTTTTGTTTTTTCGAAAGACGGTCTCCATTTCATGTCATCCACATTTTTATAATTTTTATCATTAACTCCATCACGACGAAGACTTGAAGACTCGAAGACTTAGAATTGAAGACTCGAAATACTTGACATTGGCAGAAATAGCTGATCCGGCTGATTGCCATATCATCAAAAGAAGAAGAACTTTTTTGGTTATTTTTCAAAAGGCTTGTACCTTTCTGCGTAATGATTCAGATTTATACAAACCGAGATTAAAAGCATATGTGCTTAATATGTTTCTGTATGTCTGATGCTTAGAGATGATATAGTAATATCACATCCTAGATGTTTTTTAAGGATGATTTATTTATTTTACTTTTTTAGTAGCTGTAGTATATGATAGCTACAACCAGCCTACATCGAATACTGCAGTATTTTGACATTTTGCACGCAGTGACACCAGCAATTTAGAACGTCTAATGGTGACTGGTAAAATCGAAGGGGAAAGACCTAGAAGTAGAAGTTCCAAACGATAGTTGTTCCAAATATCGGAGGAACTAAAAATACTGATCAGCGACGCACTCCGATGGAGACAACTGGTTGGCGAAATCAAACGGAGTCAGGATCCTCAGCAGTGAAGGAACGACTAAAGAGAGAGAGAGAGAGAGAGAGAGAAAGAGAGAGGAGAGTATTTGATAGATAATATAGGTTACTATTTGCATAAAATAAAGTAGGTAGTTTGTCTAAAATTGGTGAAGCTTAAAAGCTGTTATATATTTTATCAAATCAACGTCTAACTTAATTTATCCGCAAATAAAAGTATCCGTTATAATATTTGAGACGAAAATTTGAAATTATTTGTATCTGGGGTGGAATCCACTAACATATTTTTTACAACTAATATTTTTTAATGAAATTAATTAATATATTATCGTTGAAAATAACGACAGCAGTAACACACGTATTTGTATCCAAATTAATTTTGAACAAATACTGAACAGAATTCCGAGTACTGATTTAATTACATATTGAGTACAAACCACTCACTTCACAATAACTAAATTACACAATTAAATAAATAGCGTGTACGACACGACCTCCGATGCTCCAACACTCTTTTGATTGAAAGAGCAATCGAGCAGAATCGGGAGTCAAAAGTATTTGTGCAATCTCTCTCTCTTACAACAGATGCTGAACCACCCGGCTGACTCTTCTGGGCGCATCGGCCTATGGATGAACTTGGACAAGACCAAGGTCATGTTCCATGAACATGTACTACTGTCCATGAAGTTGTTCCAAAATATGTATACCTCTGGAAGACTTTCCAGTTAGGTAGAAACGGCTTTGAGGACGAGGTGAACATAAGAATCCGGCTAGGTTGGGCAGTGTTTCGGAAACTTCATCGGGTCTTCTCATCGTTGATCCCACAGTGCCTAAAGACGAAAGTCTTCAATGCGTGCGTTCTACCCGTAATTAGTAAAAATTTGCCGAAGAACCGATAACCGTTGGGGTAAACGAGTTCTTGAGTGGAGACCGTGTCTCGGCAAATATAGTGAAGGACGTAACAGGCCAGATGGAGCGATGATTTGCGCAAGACAGCTGGTAGGAGCTGGATGCGAAAAGCCTATGCCTATGTCCAGCAGTAGACTGCGATAGGCTGATGATGATGATGATGATGACAAACCACTCACTCTTTATATATATTTTAAGCCTTGTAAACACGAAGTAATGAGTTATTAATAACATTCCAAGTAATGAAGCAATTTAATTAAGGGTATTGTAGCCGCGGGTCAATTTGGAGGGAACTATTGTGTTGGTCAATTTAGACCTGAACACGCGATCTATGTAGACATTCCTCTAGTTATTGTTCTAATAAATAAGGACTTGTTTTAGTCTATTACGAGAAACAAGGGCATATCGTCTGGATCAGTGCTTCCAAACTGTAAATAAACGCGACTTAATATTAGTGACTTGGAGCAAACTAACCTTTTCGGTAAATTATTAGTCATCTACAGCTTATAAAATATTGTTCATTTCTTCGTTACTTTTTTTTTTAAATAAGATATTAAATATATATAGTATAACAATACAAAGTATGAATAAAATATACCTTTATTATTATTAGACGTTGGGTTGACGACTACTGAATGACTGTCAGATCTCGTCTCCGATTCAAAATGAAAAGTCACCTATTTTATAACAGCTCTATTTGCTTACATGTTACATATTGCAAGTTTTTGTGTGCTTTATATAGTAAATTTCTACCTTTCTAAGTAAATTTAATACGTTTTTTCTAACGTAAAATATATACATCACTTTTGTGCTACAGGTTGAGAAGCAAGTACGATTATTAGTCTTTCATTTTCATTAAAAACTCATAATATCCAACTGCTGGGCTTCGGTCTTCTTTTAGGAGAGGGTTAAGGCCATACGTCCCTACACTGGCCGAGTGCGGGTTAGGGACAGGCAAGGCGATGTTGTGGCTGGCCCTTGGGTGTTTTTAAGCTGCCCAAAGGCCTCCAACTACGCTATACGACTGTTATCTTATGATAACAACCAGGACCGACTGCTTAACGTGACTTCTGAATCACGAAGACGCTGATGATGCCACCACGATTATTTGACTAAAGATAGGTAACATGAGAATGAGAATGAATTTGTGCAAATAATTAAATATTAGCTTTCGCGCGCGGCTTCGCTCGCATTAAACTTTAAAGTATCCTACCTTACTTCTAACACCTCTAAGAATATGTGTACAAAGTTTCATGATGATCGGTTAAGCAGTTTACGCGTGAAAGCGTAACAAATAAACTTACTTTCACCTTTATAATATTAGTGTAATTATACTAAGAACTGAAACTGATTTGATTGATTAAGATTATTAGACTTACATTGAAAAACATCTGTCAGAATATTCCCGAACAATAAAAAGAAACAACCTGTGATTATTTACAAGTATGAACATATCTTCACTGAACATTTCGAAGTGTAAATACTGAAGCATTAAATGTTGATAGTCATATGTTTCTAGATACACTCTCGAAACAGCAGCAAAGTTATGAATTTCATATTTTATACCATCATTCATTCCTCGATTCGATTACTTTCACCTTTATAATTTCAAATTTATTATGAAACTTGACGGACGGCTCCTTTCCATATACGTCGGGTTGACGACTACTGAATAGCTGTCAGATCTCATCTCCGATTCAAAATGAAAAATCATCTATTTTATAAAAACAGTCATGGATGGTAGTTGTTTTTACCCAACTGCGAAAAGAGGAGAGTTATGTTTTTCGACTTTATATATGTATGTATATTACTTTAGCACGCCCAAAGCTTAAACGGCTTGTCGTATTTTTATGTGAGTAGTGTCAATAAATTCGCTTCAGTCGTTCGAGAGACACTAGGCACATCAAATTTAAAAGAAAAAAGAAAAAAAAATTAAAATAAACTATTTTCAGTTATTCAATGAATTTAATAATCATGGCAGATTTTGACACAGTCGGGATTATTATTTTAAATAATTCGTTACTTGTTTATTGAGTGACCCATCACTGCTGTCAAAACAAATAAATCTGATGTTATACTTTTCTTATATTATTTACAATATCATAAAGGTTTATCCGGTCTCTTAAAAATTCTAAGGTCCGAGTCTCTTAAAAATTCTTTTTCTGTATCCTAAATCATTTTTAGGTACCCATAAATAATACAATCTAAAAATGCCAGGTTATAAATTTGTTTTCACGATCTCATAAGGTCAGATATCGTAGTTCTAATTTTAAAAAAATTATAATAGTTGTCGTCCTTTGTCTTTGTTATTTTTCTTTCTTAAATATCGTTTTAAATAACCTAGGCTGACTACAATAGGAAATATATATAGAGATAAGTATAGGAATAAAAAGACCAAGGATCCAATAAATTCTGACAACTGATATAACGAAGGTAACCGAAAGGCAAAGGCACTTGCGTATTTGTTCACCCACACATAAACGATTAAACGAATTATTAGTTTTCTATTGTGTATCTATAAGCGGATTTTGTTTGTGAATTTAGGGTGCGAAATGCTAGTAAACTCATCAGTTCACGTTATAAGAAAATAGTACCTTTTCGGTTCAACAAAAGTTCATGGCTTGCATTTCTTATACCAAATATTTTTTTCTAATTCACAATGAATTAACATTTCAGAGTTATACGAAACGTTGTGAGAAATAGAGAAATAGAGTGAAAAAGTTTGTTGTCGTTAGGTACGTTAAAAAACAAAAAAAACAGTTAGCGCGATGTTCAGTTCGATTTTCAAATGCGAGTAATAACCTACAGTGATAACACGTTAATCCCATCTGTCATGTTTCGCCAATTCAGCCTCATTCAACCGAAAATGTGTGAGAGGAAAATTACAATTTTTGACACATTTATTTTTGTGAATGTATCCAGCTTAATAACATCTCTAATGGTGTATACTTATTTGATGACTTTTAATTTCATTACTGACTTTGCATTTCTTTTAGTCTATCCTACTTCAAATTACGATCTAACCTTCTTTCAATTCACGAATAAATAAATTCAATATTTCACCTTGAAAGCAATTTATAGTTAGTTGAAAGTTTCTATAATCAAATCACAAATTATTGACTTCTTATTCAATTGTAATTTAATGTTTATTTTATCTACCCGTTCCAATTCCAATATTTTAAGCCAACGCGATTTGGATGGCATTTTGAAATTGGTTATTAATCCACAATGATTTAATATTTATATTGTAGCATTGAATTAAATTGACGATTAACTGCATTATGCTTACCTAATTCTATAACATTATTCTTTAAATTTAGATTATAATACGCATAACAGTTACGTTTCATGAGCAATTATTTGTTTAACCAGAATAACAGTTCCACTACTAAATATTCAGAAATATTAAATAAATCGTTCGTTCAGTTCGAAAGATTTCACCCGTAGAGTACCAGCCATTCTGGTATTGGGCGGACCAAATTCAACCACTATAAGCGGTTTTTTTCAAGTCTGGTATATTCCTAAATAATAATTCCTATATATGATTTAAGTAAAAAATTTAGTTAACCAAGAAACAAAACATTCACACTAAGTTTTGAATTACGTTATACTTGTTTACTAGCTTTTACCTCTTCCCGCATGTATAATGGATGTATAATGGTCATGGCGGTTAAAAGTAGTATCCTTCCTCCAGAATCAAAGCATTTCTATGCAAAATTGAATTGAAATCGATAAAGCGGTTTAGCCGTGAAAGCGTAATAAACGTAACGTTCGGGGCCCACTTTGTCTTGGTGAACCAGATCAACTCAGCCCGTCTGGCAATATTGGAACATAGTATCTAATTAATCCATGGGAGAGCCATGTTTCGCCAAGAATGGGCCGGTTCGACCAGAGTGATACCACGACCTCACCGAAAACCGGTGTGAAACAGACATTACGCTATGTTTCATCGAGTGATTGAGGATACCCGAGGCCCATATCTCACGCCCTTCCCTCGTCACCCTCCCATCCCCAAAAGGCCGGCAACGCACTCATGACACCTCTGGTGTTGCGGGTGTCCATGGGCGGAGGTAATCGCTTAACATCAGGCGATACGTCCACTAGTTTGCACATGTTCCATAAAACAAAATTCTAGTACTTACCAATTAAATTTGATTTGGAGATACTTTGATTATCGAGAAAGGGCAAAGTCTACTATTCACCGCGATAACCAATATACATTTACATACACGACTGAAGCCACAGACAAAATCTAGTAAAATATGTAGAAGCTACATAAGTCCCGGAACGAAAAATGTGTGCGGTAATCGTTTACCATCAGGCAATACATCTGCTCGTTTGCCCTGTATTTCATAACAAAAAACAGACAGACAGAGTTGAGTTTTTTTCAAATACATAATATTAGTACGTAATTTAAACAGATGGATAAAATATAAGAAATGATCAAGTACTTTTAAAATCAACCTACTTTGAGATCATTTATCATCCGTAAAAATTAAATAATATAAGCTTAAAACGTTATTAATCTAAAGACTGTCAAAGGACGGTCAAAATTAATTGGTTGTGTCACAGTAGAATTGAGGAATTATTGAATCCAAAGGCTAAATTTCAAATTCAATCGCTCAGAACGTTTTCGCAAGGACTATTGAAACTGATGCCGATTTTTTTTGTGATTAGTCTTTCTGAAAGTGGACGTATAACAAACGACTTTGCTAGTCATCAATTCAATCCTGAGTATATGTCTCTCCTAGGTTTTGGCCAAAAAATTGTTTGTATCAAGTTTTGCATCTCTTTGCCCTGCATACTTTACTTTTTAGCCGCTTCATGTGAGATGAACACAGGTATTTCTAAGCAATGACCTCATAGGAGCCTATCACTAAACGGAGACTTCAATGGTCAATATTTCCTAGGAGAGAGATACATATTACATAAGCGTATGTTTATAAATATGTCTAGAGTTATGAAGTGTTGGGACTGGCACGTACAAATCTAATATTAATGTCACGCTTGAGTATACCCGCAGGTAAGAAACTATTGTTCACTGAAATATCTATTTATTATCCATCGACTGGGTCCGGATATCCTTATATAAGCTATATTTCTTTTATTTATCTTTTGATATAAAAGAAAACTTGATTAAATGATATTTTAATAAGTAATATTTGAACGAGAAGTGCAATGAAGTGAAATCATTTACTAACAAGATTAACATATCATACAATCGTAGAGCCTTTATTTTAGTGAGTGTTCAACGAAGTGGATTCATTTTAATTTTATTCAATGCTCATGTAATTCATAAAGAATAAGTTAGAAAAGAACATTAACCTACCCTTTTCAGGGTATCGTACCTCAAAAGGAAAAAGTGTAATTTTTATAGGATTACTTTTTTGTATTTCCGTCTGTCAGAGCCAACACAATTAAAAGATTCAGCCGCTTATGCAGCAAATTTTCGACACTCGCAAGAGAATCAAAACCTACAGGGTACTTCTCCTGTACTCAGAATCTTGAAATTAGGTACGAAGCACACAGACTTGACTGCCTCGGTGGCGCAGCGGTAGCGTATGCGACTGCTGTTCTTGAGGTCTCGGGTTCGATTCCCGGGTCGGCTCAAATGTTTGTATGATCTACAAATGTTTGTTTCGGAGTTTGGATGTTTTCTATGTATGATATGTATGTATTTACAAAAAAAAGTATATATGTATTTATATCAGTTGTTTAGTACCCATAGTACAAGCTCTGCTTAGTTTGGGACTAGATGGCGTTGCGTGTAAGATGTCCGAAATATTTATTTATTTATTTAAAAAAAAATATTTAAGATAAAGGAAAATTTTGAAAAGCATTAATTTTACATATATACCTACAGATTTGAATGGAGCTCATGGAGCATAAGACCGACTCACACTTGGCTAGATTTTTATAAAATGTAGTCGAGTAGTGTTGCTTTTTTGCTACAGGACTTAAGATAGTAATTGAAGCCAACCAATTTTCATAATTTGCTTGTACATTAAGGTGCGTGTGAAAGCTGTGCAAGCACAATATCCAGTACCGTCGAATCGTTTCAGTAAAGACATGTCAACTTTGTTTTCTTTTTCCTTTACACTTTGCAACAGAGATGAAAAATAAAAGCCAACAGTATCCAATCTTCGAACTCGCTTCACTCTTGGTAGAGCGGTCGTGGTTACGTAGAGCTGTCTACACTGTGGTGTCTGCCTCTACAAAGACCCTCGTACAATTTGCCGCTATCTCACCCCGTCAGCAGATTGTCTGCTGCAGTCAGACACAAGGCTTCCGATTGTGGACTTCACCTGGTGGATCCAGCGCATGGGTCTGGCCGTGGGTATCCAAAAAATTTAATGAAATTTTTTATTTTGATGTACCCAGTGCCACTCTCACGACTAAGACGAACCTATTGACACCATTTACATAAAATACGACAAACCGCTTAGGCTCTAGGGCGTGCCAAAGTTATGTATACACTTAAAAACACTCGAAAAACATAACCCTCCTTCTTCTGCAGTCGGGTGAAAAATAACCGCTACAAATCCTAACACCACTATATCTGTAATATGCAAGTAGAGCCCAATTCACCAGCGTGGGGACCCAACCCGCTCTTGGCCAGTGTGGGTACGTATGGCCTTAACCCTCTCCTGAGAGGAGACCCCAGCCCAGCAGTGGGACATTATGGGTTGTTGATGTGCAAGTAGAGCATATTGAACGAGGGGATGATCTATATAGAATTAGTAACCAAGTATATTTTCTAGTCTTGAAGCACTTTTAAAGATGCTGGAAGAACATAATTTCGAACAATATGTAATACTTCCAACTTAAAAGTTTTCCGGTGCAAATGTGTTATCTGATTCCTATCAAGAGTCATCGCATCAATCAAATCACTAATTATTCGAATAATAGATTTATGATTAAATAACGGTTGGTATAGAGTTCCACTTTTATCTTATACAAACTTGTTCTTGATTATTAATAGTAAATAATATATTGTTAGCTTTGTGATTAGTCCTAAAAGCTTTTACATCTCCATTACAGATTTCTGCATTTCTCTTTTATTTTTCTTTCGGTCTAAGTAAAGCAATCTTTGTGTAGTCAGAATTACATTCGCATAAGTTTTGTTTAGTTTACTTAATTAGTTATCTGAGGTGGGAGACTTACACCTTTAGACAGAATCTTATTGAACAAAATCTTACATTAATAGTGCATCGTTTACTTTATGTCATTTTATTCTGTAAGTTAGAACGAATTCCTTTATTGTAAACTAAGTAGTTCAAGTTTCAATAAGTTCTTTTGCTTCTTCTACAATTGAAAATATATAGTCTTCTATAATAAACTTACCCAATTTGAAAACTTATTTACCAGAACATCTAATTTGTTACTGACACAAATTGACTATAGATATTTTTAAACCATCGACATAAAAAGGGGGTGTTATAAGGGGTGCTATAAGTTTGAAGTCGATGTCTGTCTGTCTGTGTGTATGTGCGTATGCGTGTGTGCGTGTGTGTGCGCGTGCGGGCGTTTGTGAGTGTGTGTGTGTGTGTGCGTGTGTGGCATCGTAGCTCGCAAACGGATCGACCAATTCCAGTGCGGATTTTTTAATTTGAAAACCAGTTTCAGTGCGGTGTTTCTTAGTTATGTTTGGTTAATATCGGCCCAGCAGTGTAAGAGTATCAGCTCTTTTTCAAAATAATGTAAAGCATTTTTGGCGTACGATTACTCTATTAGTGCTTGCGAAAGGTTTTTTTTTAATTTTAGCTAGTTGATACTTTTTGTTTTGTTGTTATTCAATCATTTGCTTAATGGTAAAATTTTATATATATAATAAAGCTTGCATTTCAGTTAGTATTCTTAAGTCCATGTAATTTAAGCAACGGGTCGTAAGTTACAACTTAATGAATCAATGTACTAAATAAACTACTATGAATGTTTAATAGACAAACCACGACTGGTTCTCACCAACAGTACTGTAAATTTCATAGCTTGTCAAAGTTTGTTCATTATAACATAAGTTTGTTACTTACGCTTACTTGCCTCAGTAGCCGTTCAAACATCTCACTGCAGCGTATTGAATCATTTAGTAGACTTTTTTATTTTAAAGTTAATGGGGAGAAAGTTTTTGTTTGTAACGTCTACTGCAAAATGCTCTACCAACGCTCTTAAAAAACGCTCTGATAAAGTGAGTTCTTAGTCTCACTATTATGCGGAGATTCATAATATTTTATTCATCACGATTAAAATTATTTAAACTTAGAGGGTTATCATTGAAAAAAATTACCTATTCAGTACTTTTTGAATCCATAATATTAACTGTACAGTTGGTAATGACATAGGCTAAGTAACAATTATGGACTCTGTCGGGCACAGTCTAGATGAGAGCAAAGTTATATAAAGAAGACTCTCTAGCCAAAGCATGAAGTAATTCCTAATCCTGGATTTGATAAGAAAAGTTCTCGGGGTGATTAGTATGTTAACAACTTGCCGGTATAAATAGTTCTGTTGGTGCCTACCAAGGATCACAGTTTAATCGAATCAGTTCAGAGGACAGAACCCATTCTTTAACTGACTCATCTAAAACTGAAATTGACTATTAATTCCAATATTTATGCATACTAATAATACAATTACTTGGGCTTATAATAAAAATAAACGTCATAAACGATACGTTAATATAAGTGTATTTTATAGTGCACATAAAGAGTTTGCTTGCTATCTTTTACCTCTTTTATAAGACCTAAATGAAAAATGTCATTTAAATTTATACATACATATGTTTCATAATGTTTTACAAAACTCTATTCCTATTAATTTGGTTCAAAGCGCCGTAAAGATAACAAAGTCCATGATTGATTATGGTATCCGTATCGTATGCTATGATAGTACTTATCTTGTGAATAGCATCGTTTATAGTGATAAAGATATTTTTTCCAGGATAATTCAGTCGAGTACCAGTACTACGAGTAACGTAGGGCTGTATTTTTAGTGTTCACTTTGCCTAAATTTCAAATTTGAATTCATTCCCTATCTTTACTTAATGTCGTTGCTCAATAATCATAATAATTGGTCCCTTTAGACATTTTTTGTGAAAAAAATAAAATTTAATTCTAATTACATTAAAATATCAATATCTATATAGTCACCATGAAATAACTAAATACACTTTTGTATATAAGGGCCTATAAAAGTGACACTACTCTGCCTGATGAAAAGCATAAGCAGAATCCAAGACTGAGAGGTCAAATGCGTGGTTCAAATGCAGACAAAACAACAATGTAGCATGGTGACCCATACCATGGCGGCCTAGTGATGCTTCTACATCATTGGGCCTCCGGTCTCGCACTCACCAATGAAACAATAGCACGAATGCTATCATTCTACGTTGATCTACTGTGCGAGAGCAGTATCGCTCTGGTCGAGCCAGCTCGTTCGTGCTGACTTCAGCGTGGCTCTCTACCATTGATTTAAATTTAAGATAGGTATGACATTTTTTTGTTGCGTAGAGAAAAATATTTGAGAACTTCATTGCATTCTCTGTTTTTTGTATTATGGAGAAGCTACTCAAATATTTCTCGAATTTACGTATCACGACAAAGTGTCCATTTCTGTCCATGCTTGAATAGTTGGGCTCCGTCTCTGCGCTCGTTTTAAGAATATTTTGACTTGTAGATAGAGTTTGTGGAATAAACTGTTTGTGTGCTGTATTTCCAGTATAAAGAAGTAGTACCATCTGACTGTTTCTCTCTTATGCTTTTATGGCTAAACCGCTACACCGGTTTCAATCAAATTTAACATGAAGATACTTCAATTATCGAGGTCACTCATCATTGCAATAACTAACAAACACATGGGCAGAGCCGTAGGCGAAAGCTAATATCATATAAAGTAAAAATCATAGGTTTGTCAACTTATGATGTAAGGTAATATTAAGCACCTTTAAGTATATGCAGCGAATTATTAATATACGATGATAATCTTGAGCCGTTCTATAAACTTTATATTCATTGTAACATTGAATTTGCGGTGATCTTCGTCAATCTGTCTCCACAGTAAATGGCCTTAACTGCCGCACTAAAAGTGTAAGCACCACTGAAATTGATAGCTATACTGCCTTAAATATTTTTATATGGCTTTCGTATGGTATATGATGAAATGTAACGGATGGTATGTAGCCTGTAAGTAATGGTGGATGTATAACTGATTTTATGTTCCCATTAATTGTATAAGTCGTTAATTCTTTTTTGCTAATTTATATAAGTCTTGGGTAGTCAAACAGAATACGTTTTGCCACAAGCAGGGAGTGTCCCGTTTGTGCTATTTAACTATCTTATCCTTCCTCCCAACCTCCGGTCTAGCACCTACCACGTGTTAAGTGGTTCCACTCGTGCTGTCGTGAGAATAATCTGTAATAAATTCAGTATTTCGCACCTCGTCACGATGCGAATAGGTGAAAAAAAGTAACTTAGGGCCAACCCAGTGTAAATGGCTTTATTACTATTAATACCGTATTATAGTCGAAACATATCAAATTTAGAGCACAATGATGACACTCACACACACACACACGCTCGCACGCACGCACGCACGCAAGGACGCACGCACGCACGCACGCATGCACGCACGCACACACACACACATACACACACAGTGAGAGAGAGAGAGAGGTTTAAATTTTTATTTAAATTTAGTACTAACACAGGAGTGAGGTGGACTGACGAATGGTGCAAATAGCTGACAGGAGCGGAATGCGAGAAGCCGAGGATCGAATCAAGTGGCATGCAATCAGAAAGGCCTATGTCCAGCAGCGGACTGCGATAAGCTGATGATGAACATAATGAAATACTAACACCAATTACAACTGTATGACAAGAATTAACCAGACCCTTTCACACTTGATTTACTACAGTTAACATCAGTCTTACTCTAAATTTATCAAAGTCACTTATTGAACTCTTATTTTGGATTGTGTGATTGACACATTTTCCGTCGCAACCAGTTACAAATAAGGATAGAGCATATATTTTACTATCCTCTTAATCTCACATTAGAGATCAATATATTAGTTAGTTTATAAAACGTTTTTGTACATCTTTTAAACAACGCTTTTTTGCTGTGTAAAATTAAAAACTAAAAAAAATAAACTCAAAAAAAAAGAAATCTTTTCTGTTTATATTAATAACACTAATCTAACACCTCTCAAACACGGTTGTCAGATCCTACACAAAGCCGAACTTGTATTTTTTTTAAAGACAGCTCCAGCGTTTCTCCAGTCCTTCTACTCCAGAAATATAAATTCTGTGTCCCGGGAAACTTTACAAACATACATAAAACGGATACAAAGAGCACTCAGACTGAGAACAATAATTTGTGAATCACACAAAGTGTTGTCCCGTTTAGGGTATGAACCCTCAATACTTGACGCAGTAGAGAGCGGCGAGGCGACCGCTCAAATCACTAGGCTAACCGTACAGTCTAAAAATTATTATACTTATCTACTTAGTAGATATTATGTAGATAGATACATTGTCATTTTTTATTCTGGGTTAGAATCGATGCCAAGACCTATGGCCTACCACTAACCACAAGGCATACAAACTCACCAAAATAAGTAAGGCTATTTACATTGAATGGAAGATTATCGTTCTTGTCATAAATATTGCTACAAAAAAATCATGTTTTTATTGTACGTAACATTTATTATTATTGCAGTGTGTTAGTTTAATACATTCAAAATATATAAAGTTTATTCGAAGTGGTCTCCATTGGCTGCAATACTGTCCTTTAAACGTTAAGGTCAGTTATCAGTTACAGCACGCACTCTTTCTATGGGAAAATTCTTCACTACTAGTTAGGGACTCCAGATTATTATGGCATTAAGAGCAAACCTTACTTTCTAAAAGTGACCGTAAATTACAATCCAGTAGACTAAAAAAGTATTTTGAACTAAAAATCTACTCTACGTAATACAATCTATGCGGTTTTCTTTATCACCTCACTCCATTTAAAAAATATTTTTTGGCGCGAAAATAGAAAAAATCAATAGATTTCAAATTGAAAAGTAGTATTTTGAATATTTTTAATCGCAACAATATTTATGGCCAGACTAAGTATGACACTTTCTAACTGTAAAGTCTCTATTAAAAAATTACTAAAAAATAGCGTTTATTGCATGTGTGCGGTCCAACCCATCCTTAGTGACAAGTTATATTTATCGTCAAACATTACTTTTCCAATTAGCAAACAGATAATTAGGTTAATTGACGCTTAGCGTAACTTCCTCATGTTATTGTCATATTGAACGTAAATTGTTCATACATCGTGTATCATAGCCCGATATTTTGTCGCTACCGTTTGTGAATAACAAATGAGTTAATATCAGTTCTGTAATCGAATACTTTTTTCGGTAAATTAAATTTCATAGTCAAAATTTTAACCATCGCAACTAACGATATCGAACCTCCGTGTTGAAAATGAATAATTTTCGATCATATTATTTTACATAGTGCATGTGTTATTTATGTTATTTAATAGACAATTTCATGATTTTCAAACAAAAATTTGTTTATATTGATATTGAGATCACACAATGACTGACTGAATTAAGGTTCGATGAATTTGAAAAATAAATCTTTTGATCTATATAAAAGAGAATTCATCAAAGCCATTCTTAAAATCACAATATCATTTTAAATAACAATCCTCAATTGTCGCCGAGGTCGCTAAGTTAATCACTGATATGATTTATTGTTTCTCGCATTGTAGCTTAAACAGAACTACCCTGCCGTCGACAAAAATGCATTTTTATAATCACGCCATAGCAAATGGAAAATTCTAGCCAATTCAGAGACGACGAAATATGAACAAGCCAGACTCACGTCAATCACGTCAGACGTCAATCCATAATCGATTTCATATATATTGATGTAAGCTTTATCATTTTGTGCCTCAAGAAATCAACGAGAACTTTCTGACGTCTGGCTTTGTCTCTTTTGTATGTTATTATACTAGATAACTAGAACATTCTTTCTTTGTGACAATATCATTGGTCTCAACTATAAAATAAGGCCACGTACACGAAATGCTTAGATTTGTTTTTAACAGGCTTGCGTTGCCGTGCCGCTCCGCTCTTCGCTGGTTTCGAAAACGCGGCCTAAGAACTGTCCTTTTGTTTTTTCTTGAAAATTAATTAAGTAGCGGTTAGTTTATGCAACTGCCGCTCACCGGTTCAATTTTCGGATCGGGTCAAAGAGTGCTATTGAATTTTTCTGACTATAGATCCCGACTTACTTCGAGCCACCTACGGTTTGTAGATTGCCCCCTACAGTGTGGCAATCCCGATGTTCTCGCTGCTGTCCTTTAAAGGGGGCCCGAGCGTTCCGTAGCGTAGCACTGCAAAAGGAGGGCTGCCGGCGGCAGAGCCTTGTATCAGTGCCACTGAGTCATCTATGTTGGTCTCCCGGGTAGCCCCGAGAAAGCGGTTGGGGTATGGCTCGGCGTAAGCCTCTCCCATGGCCTACTGTGCAACGCTGGCCAGACTGGTTAGTATAGGGTTTGTTTAAAGTTTACCATTTTTTATATTGAACTGCATATTCCAGGTAAATCAATTGTTCGATAAATCAACTGTGGTACTTAATCTCGATTTCAGTATCTCGATCATATCTACATTCCGTTAATTCTGTTTCCTATAAGCCCTCTAGGCGAGAAAAGGAAATGAGTTTGAAGATAAGTAAGCTAATCCTGCTTATTTAAATAAAAAGTAAAGTACGTTCAAGTGGATTGCTTCGATGAATAAATATTCTCACGTAGCTACACACCGCTAAAAACGAGGTATAAATTTTTATGGTATTCTATAAATGCTAAAACAATCCCAGATATTCATAAGAAATCATACTTTTGGAATATTATTAGTATATTAAGACTACCAGCTTATAGTGGTTTCGGTTTAAAATCTAATGTTTATTTCTGAATGGATCATTTATCGACGGATTTTGTAACATCAGATTTTTTCCATTATTGGCTTAGGACTCGAAAATTGCAGGTTTGCAACCCTGCCAACTTTAAAATTGTCTTTTTATATAAAATATAAATAATAAAAACTATATGGAAACTGAGAGCTTCATGTCATCAAAAAGTGTATTATAACTTCATAATTTCATAGATTTACACACACTCCCACACATGCACACATTCACACAAGCAAACACAACAGTTAATTTAATCTAGTATTTAAATTTTAATAACAATTTGCAATTTTATACGTATACCTATGTATCTTTTGTTAATTTTATGGAATACAGAAGCAGATTGTTCTTAATACAGGCTATTTAAGTAGCCTAACTAGAACATCTGTGACTATTATGTAAAGGATATGTTTTTAAGAAATAAATTATTATTATTATATACATATGCATATATATATAAGTAATATTTCTTTCCTACCGTTGTTTTTCCCAACAACCTGTGTTTTTATTCAACAGAAAAGAGTACTTGATTTTCATTTCTAGCAAGTCTCTAAGCTAAAGCAAATATAAATCATTTGCCTTGTTGTTTTATTTACATATACTTAGCTTGATATGATATTTAGATATAATTAAATTAAATTTTAGCATCATTATTGCATGAAAATACAGTAAGAAAATAGAGCCCTGTCATAATATGCGTTCAAATCTGTCATTACTTAAAACAGCGGTATAATTAAATACGAATTTAAATACACCGCTGCTTTACTTCAGTATACAGATTTTTAAATATTTATGTTCGGTTCAATAGTAAACTGATTTCCAATACGGCTTCTAGAAATGAACGGGATCTTACTCCTAATTGACTGCAGCGGGCAACCGAGAGTGGCTGTTTTCATAAACAATGAATAAACCAATAGGGATAGTGGCAAGGTTTCGTGTAACTTGAACGATCAATCAATTATTATATTAGTTAAGCATGAATATTAATATTAAAATTATTTGGCCTTATTGCACTTGTTAATTTATTAATATATAGCACGTTTAAGCCAACTATTTTATGAATAAAAATTAAGCACAAAAATGTGTGTACGCCATAACTTTCGATCGACTGCACCGCATTGTTTTGTTTTTCTTTATGTATTTGTTATTGTAGGGACAAAGCTTGCTAGCTTATACAAGATTTTTTTAAAAAAGGTTGGTTTTATGTTTTGAAAATATTCACAAAAAAATACAAAATTCGACGGATAACATATGTATAAAATCGATTTCGCTTGCAATTCGGTTTCCTATCAATTTGATTGATATTAGAAAAAAAACCGATACCAATAAAAAGCCGCATTTCTTATGGTTGTCAAAGAATACATATTAACCTAGATCCGAAATGTCCAATATAGACGCAGGAAAAAGCTTGTAATCAAAATATTTGGCTAAAAATACTTATATTTCGATATCTTAATATTGACATGACAAGAATAGATCTTAAATAATTCGCAAAGGCAGAAAAGAGCGATATAACAGAAAACTGACCAAAGACAACAGATTTATAAATCATGTGCTTTGTAATTTTCCGACAGAATTACATAGCACATGATTTATAAATCTAGAGTCAGAAAATCGAAATGATTTTATTTTAATATTAAATGAGCAAGAAACCACTTTTTTAAACGGATATTTTTAATCTCAGTTATTTTCGGTTTAGCAATGAAATCTAAGTCATAAATAATATAAATAATAACATAATAGAATAAGCGCAATTTTCGTTTTAAAAATTGAGAGATCGAGTGATTTCAACGTCAAATGCCGTCTTAAAGTACTCTGAATTTTAAACAAAATAAAAACATACAGTATTCAAAATATCCAATAAATAGTAATACTATTCAACACTTAACCAGTTTCCACCTGCATAAGTTCCTAATGAATGATGTTCTCGTTCCCGTGAGCTCACTCGCTTTCTAAAACTAATCGACTATTGGAAGCAGTTTTTCGCTTGTGTAAACACGAACATATAAAATATCGTTAGAGTGAGGTATCCTGCAGTTTATATGTTTCTATCATTTGCATGGAGACTCATTAATATATTTTCAAATGACCCCTTAAAATATAATTCTGATAAAGAATAAAATTCCTTAAAATATGAAGAATTTATGTCCATAATCGATCTCTAAGACATAACTATTATGTTTAACAAACGTGGTCAAGCTAGGATTGTCAACTCTTTTTTAACCTATTTTACATTTAGTTATCTCTAACACATACATAACTATCACATTACTTTGTGCAAAATATTATAGGACATATTTATATGTTCGCCATTGGAGGTGTGTGGTGGCATGACAAAGTGTATTATGAACGTTCCGTTATGTCTTGGACAGGGTCTAATACATAAGCTCCGCGCACAAACATGTTTTTTGTTTTTTGTCTTGCCAGTCCCCAACCCGCACTTGGCCAGCGTGGGGACGTATGGCCTTAACCCTCTGCTGAGAGGAGACCCGAGCCCAGTAGTGGGACATTATAGGTTGTTGATTGATGATTGATGATAGAAGAAAAACGTAAACTACATAATTAGTAATCCTACATGGACAATAAAAAGCATCTCTTATTAATGTGTACATGAAACATGTTAATCTTCAGGTTATTTATCCATCAATCGGAAATCTTTAACCTGATAAGTTTTGTATTTAAAATGTACTTCTCTGCACGACTCGGTATCATGATTACATGATGATGCATAAAATGATTTTTTTGTCCAAAGTATTACTGTTTTAAAATTGTTCCATACCTACTTATTGAAATCAATTTATGAATGTTATGATACAAAACAAATAAAAAATAATTAGATGTGATTATAGAATCCGTTAGTTTTTCACTTAAAAGTTGGCAATTTACTTAAAGATTCCTTTTTAAAATATGTGATTATATAAAGTATTTTTTACTGAAAATTACAGAAAAGGAATGATCATGATATAAAATCTTCTTAACGGTAACTGTCTCAATATGTCATGAACATCATCATCAGCCTACCACAGTTCACTATTGGACATAAGCCTCTCCAATTTCATGCCACTGAATTCAATCCTCGGCTTCTCGGATCCTACTCCTGTCAACCGTCTTGCGCAAATAGTCACGACACGTAGTTATCCACACCTAGCATGTGGATGACTACACTACGTTTATCGAGACGCAGTCTCCACTAAAGAACTCGTTTGTCCTAGCGTCTATCGGTTCCACGGCAAATGTGTTCCAACCACGGCGATTTCAGCTTGCTTATCCTGTGGTCTATATCGATGACTTTGGTTCTCTGCCGAATCACCTCGTTTCTGATACGGTCACGTAGAGAAACGCCGAGTATAGTCAACTCCATAGAACGCGTACTCTCCGTAGACCGATGCAGTACAAGAAAGTCAGCCAGGTCATTCAGCATCTGTTTTAGATCCTGCTGTATCTCTGCCATGATGAAAATATAGTATGCAAATCAGTGAGCAAAAAAGTGCGAGATGTATTCACAATGGATGCTGATGCCACGTCCTTTCCAGTGTAGAGTCTTCAGCAATACCTTTATTGCAATATTGAACAATTTCGGGAATATAACGTTTCCTTACCTGACTACTCGATGCAATGGTATGGGTTGAAGTCTGTATTTCAAGTAAATAAAACAATTTAACATTGCTAGATAAAAATATATAGAGTCTATAGTCATTCATCATCACCCGGCTGACAGATTAACCCGCCAAAAAAATAGTAGTACGGCATTGTGCTCCTATAGTAGTTTTAATTTGAAAAAAATTGGGACAATGAAATCACGTTGATTCCAATACGAATTAGCCGGCTTGAACAAGAACAACCAAACTAAAATGATAATCGTGGTTGGTTGGTGAATGCGAGACTGGCGGCTTAATGATGCAGCAACATCTCAATAGGCCGCCATAGTGTGGATCACTATTCTTCGTTGTTCCATTGTCTGCATTCCCAATGAGTATGCTGACCACCACTCTGGTATTCAGATCATGGTTTTCATCATGCAGACTTATTCACTTTGATTAAATCATATATAAAATATTTCCAAGTGTTGTGTTCCAAAAATTTGTGGAGTATTTCGGTAGAGACACATGGCTCAAATGACAAATCTTTTCATTTGCCCTTTATACTATAAAAATATATTCAAGACAATATGTTTCAACTCAGGTTATTCATATATAGTATTTGAACGTCGAACCATATGTTTATTTGAATTTACATCTTAATACTAATTTTATTACCACACTTTGAAGTATGAATAAAATACGAATAACTTGGAATCAAATCAAACTATATAAAAGTCTATTGAGTGAGCAATATAACTCAATTTATGGAGTTCGAACTAACTCGGATCTCGTTAGTTGCCTGGGGAGAAATAAATAACAAGGTGAAAATATAAGGACGATCGTTCGCTTTATTTATAGGCTAAACATCACTTGTATTTGAAAAATGAATATTTACGGTACATACAAGTATGTAATCTTTCTTTAAAGTAATTAAAATTTATTGCGCCCTTTACTACCATAATTATCTTAACAGAAAAAGCCTAATCTTTTAACTTCCCAATAGCTCCGACCACTAAGACCACGAATGTGTGTATAAGAACATTCAAATGAATTCTCTGTGGGACCAATATGAAAATGAAATCCAAAAAGAAACTCTAAGGGATCAGTCTGGACGAAAATTTCAAATGAGTCTTCCAGGGAATCTAAATAGTCCTAGTAGAGTAGTAATAATCCTAGTAGACAGAGCCTTCCTAACTTTACTCTGATACGTTTCACTGTTACATGTTGTATTTGTTATGATGAATAAAACTGATGTGACAAAAATAAAGTTTTGTTAAAAAACTATTTATAGTAAGACCACATAACAACTTTTGAAAAAAAATCTGTAGCCTTTGTCACCCGGGCATATTAATATAAATCTATTGACATCTCAGTCATTAAAACTGGTAGAGTCGTTTAGGCACTACTCACATGCAAAAATATGTAGATTTCCAAATATAATACCCTTCCCTTTTGATTCACCGTAGTCGTGTTAAAATAAACGAAAAGATTTTTTTGAGGGTTGTATATCGAATAAAAATTTAAGCTCAACCGACACAGTATTTTTTTATATTATACTTAAAACTGGTGACCCCCGCCGTAGCGTGATGTTATAAAGCAAAAAAAAATGGTTACCATAAAAGGGTTATAGCGAGCCAACCTAGACAAACCCAAAAATAACTTGTCTCGGACTTTGTTTAAATCTTTTAAAGGGGACCAAATCTTTCAAACATTGTTTTTGTGGAACTCAAAAGAAATGATTGTCCCCCTATATTTCAACATATTTCATTGATACTCCGCTCTTTTATATTCGTCTTATATCCGCTTATAGCTTATATTCTTCCTCAATGTTAAAGGTAAAATCTAAGAGTAATATATTTTTTTAAGTCGACCTACTACTTCTTGAGATTAGCGTGTTCCATCAATCAACCAAAAAAAATTATAGTTCTGTTATAGTTTTGATTTTAACAATTCCTAACATTTTTTATACGAATAGTGTGATTAGTAGCAAAATAACTTTCCGTTCTTGCATGATCAAATAAAAAGTGCTTACGACTCGAAAGAAATATGAAGGAAAGTATTTTAATGAATGCGCAAAGATTTCAATTAATACATTTTTATAGTCGGTGGTGGATTCACTATGGACTATTAAAATACAGAATTCCTTGATGCCGCGAATGCTGAAATTTTCTTTGTAAGAACTTTGCATTTCTTTATAATGCTGCCAAGCGTAAAATCTAGAAAACTTATTCTGTTCTTTCAAATTTTCGGTTCCACGTATCTTTTGAATTTTCAAACTTTGAATTTGAATTCGAAGTTATATAAATTTAGGTCTTTACAGATTCTTATTAATTGTAGAAATGTAATTTAAGTATAACGCATAAGTTGTTTGTTGTAATAGTTTCTTCCGTATTAGCTTAATCCAATCCCATTAAGGGAAACGTAATGAGCTAAAACTATAAACTTCTCTCCAAGATTGGAAATGCGTGGACTAATTTGATTAATTTTGGTTGTTAATGTTAGTGGCAATCCAAAAAGTTTAACAGTAAGAAAGTATGGAAAACTAAACGAGTGTGCTGATTTTTATATTTTAAATGCTGTTTTATTACTAACAGCTAATTCAATTCTTGGCTTAGTAAGCTTTTATAAAAACAAATTTGTGAATGTTACCGGAGTCCAAAACCCCTTCTTAATTCTTAAGAGCAGTGGCAGGCACTTACGACCCCAAAAGCCAACGACGCACTTGTGACTCCTCTGGTGTTGCGGGTGTTTACGGGCGGCGGTAATCGTTTACCATCAGGTGATAGGTCTGCTACTTTACCCTCTATTCCATAAAAAAAGCAATAAAATGACCCACGGATTAATAGTTTGCCTGGATTCAACTGGATTATTTCAGCGCATCGAAAGTGCTGACTATTGATTTTCTTATTTTCTAACCATACTTCCACTATAAGGATGCATATTGACCGTATATAACGCCACCCACAGACTGCTATCTTATACATTCTAATACAGGGATTAGAATTTCTAAGTAGGTCTTAAGAATATGGCAAGTAACAGTTTTTAAAATGCTTTAAATTCAAATCCTGTGAACAATTTTATTGGGTAACTATTTTCTGTTGTTATCTGTGTGTATGTTTCTAAGAGTAGTATCCGTTTGGTATCAAATTTAAGTACATCAAAAGTATTCCTATTGCAGCGTCAGTTTTATGGGTGATAATTGTAACACACAATAAATAAAACCCACACGCAGACGGACAAACCGAGGTCACTGAGTGCGGGATTCATCTAAATACACGCTGCAGTCCCTCAGGCAATAACAAAGTTGCGAATCAGGACGGTTATGGCACTGCTGCTTTGCTGATATTCCAAATGATTTTGATAGAAAACAAATCGATACCAGTAAAAACCATAAATAAACTACTCTATGAGAAATAGGTGGCCAAACTACCACAATGCTGTATAGAACTAGTGTAAAGATAAACAGCAATACTAGCGTTCAAAGATCGCAAATTATAAGTCAAAGCATGCGTGTTTGGCAAAACGCCATTTACAATATTTGTATTCATGATGTATACGTCAAATATTTATGTATATTTATGGAAAAACAATTTTTGGCAAAGGAAACGTTTAGTTTTAGTAATATTGTGTAATTTAAATTACGTAGTTCAACGAAAACATATTCTAATACTGTAGAAAATAGTGCAACACTATGCTGTAATTAAAAACCTGCACAAACAACCTGAGTAAGTTTTATTTTTTACTAGTTTTTGCACGTCGGATATCGCAGTAAATAGTAGTTTCATCTAGTATATATATTTTAAAATGAAACCCTTACAGGATCACTTTTTTGACAGTGTCTATCAAAGCCCCTTGTCTCAAAAAACGCGTGAAGGTATCTAATTGAAATTAATACCAAATAATCAAGCCTACTTTCAAAAAATACAGTCGTTTATGCTGCAAATTTTCGAAACTCGCAAGGGGATCAATACCTACTGGGTACTTTCCGTGAACTCAGAATCTTGAAAATTGGTACGAAGCAACGCCTTATGACACCGACAAAAGAAAATTACGAAAAGTATATATTTTTAGGTACATCATACGATATACCTACAAATTTGCACGGCATCCTCGGTGCCGGAAGTCGAATCCGTTTTTTTTTATGTATGGCCCTGCCAAAGTGCTTCTATTCTGCCTGTTGGAAAGTATAAGTAGAATCCAAGAGTAGTGGTCATCTTACTGATAGCGAATGCAGGCAATGTAAGAATGCCGCGTGGTGACCCACACTACGGCGACCTAGTGATGCTTCTGCATTATTGGGCCTCTGGTCTTGCAATTTCCAATAAAACACGACAGCACGAACGCTGTCATTTGACGGTGATCTGTGCGAGGGTAGGTAGTACCGTCCAGGTCGAGCTAACCATTTCCTGTTGAAATCAACGTGGCTCTACTACCTTGAGCACTTTTTACGTGAAAGAGCAATAAATATTCATAAAATATCACAAATTTTCGCATTTATAATATTGGTCGTATATCATCAAAGGCCATTAAAATTTTGTTATGTCCGGTGTAAATAGGTAACGCAAGTTTAATATCCGTTTTAACGACGTTTAAAGAACAAAAAATAATATCATTCAAATATTTTAGTTATGCACTATTCTTAATATTATATCAATCATTCTTAAGGTTTTTATTCAGACCTTATCTCTATCCGATATTATTCGAATTCAAATAGATTTTTATTTCGGATATCCTGTAGTATTGATTTCAGTTACGAAGCTCCAAAACGTTCCTACTTATAATGTTCCGCTATATTGAATATCGCGAAACTAGATTGATCAATTCATTCATTCTGATTGCCATATTATTTTATGTATTAGCTCCACCCGCGTTGTCGTCGTATATTGCGGTAAAAAGTAGTCTATGTGTTATACTGATAGCTAGGTCATACAGTTACCATTAAAATGTTATATAAATCCGTTAAGTAGTTTTGCGTGAAAGAGTAACAGACAACTATATGATCGTCCTCACAAACATTAGCATTTATAATATTTCTAGGATTTTTAAGTTTCTTTTACCTGACCCCGCGGAAGGCAAAGGATAATTGTTTTGACAGTCTGTTGGTACGTTTTACTGTAGCGCTTAAATTACAGAATCAATTTTTTATAATGGGGTGTTGATACATTCGTAATAATGGCGTTAGTAACACAGACTACACTTACCCAATCTTTCAAAGTAATGGGTTATATTTATTTGAATATTTCCTGGAATTATGCTTTTTATTTTGTTATTGAATCTTAATATAAAATTACGGAATTAAACTTTACGAAGTAAACAAACAAATCTGTGTTGCTTCTTTTAGTCATTTTTTTACAGAGCATAATTTTTTTATACGTGCCTCTAAAGCATTTAAAAGTTCTTGCGATCTGTTTAATAGTCCATTTTATTAAAAAATTATTTTAAAGAATCGTGTTTTACTTTTTTAAATAAAAATTATTTTAAAAAACTATAATTTTAGTACATGTTTATATATATTTCATAGACGTGTAAGTTTTGAAACTGCATTCGAGAATAGCTTTAGGCAAAACCAGTTATTTGTTTCGGTTGATAACCTCACATGTTACAACTATCTACTGAATTATTTAGGCCGAAAACCATTGAATGTATTTTTTTTCAAATAAACATAATACATACAACATAATACACAGTTTTGCCGATCCGGGACTCACGTAGCTTCTGTGTATTATGGGAATTTATTAGGTTTTGTCTGCGCATTCAGCCATCTGTATATCGGTTATTGTGATAAAGAGTAGCCTCTGTCCTTCCTCAAGAATCAAAGTGTCAGCATACCAAATTTAATTGGTAAGTGCACTATTTTTTTATGGAATAGAGGGCAAACAGACATACATATTGCCTAATGGTAAACGAATACTGCCGCTCATGGACACTCTCAACAGTAGAGGCGTCACAAGTGCGTCGCCTGCCTTTCGAGTATTGGGAGGGGATGTGGGCAGGAGTTGGAGTATGGGCCTTCTGTATCCTCACTCGGTGAAACACAGTCCAAGCGTTGTTTCACACCGGGTTTCAGTGAGGCTAAGGTATCACTCCGGTCGAACCGGCCCATTCGTGACAAAGCGTGGCTCTCTAACGGTACATTTAATATTCTATAAACAAATTCTATATTTTAAGATTAGTAAGCATGGTTCTGTGCAATAAGAACCTGAAATATCACGTTTTTATTACCATCTCCTGAATAAAGGTCGTTAGCCTCGAATTAAATCTTATTATAAATTCATAGGAAAGTTTACTGTAATATTATATGCCTATAAAAACATGCCCAAAAAACATATAATTTCCTTCTGAAAGTGACTATGAAATGTCGGTTGCGGTATTTCCGGACCAATACAACCTTCAAACCTTCAAGAAAATAGCCTAGTCCTTCTTCTAGGAATGGGCCAGTTCGACAAGTGATACCACGGCCTCCCAGAAAACCGGTTTGAAACAGCGCTTGCGCTGCGTTTCTCCGATTGAGTAAGGATACCGGAAGCCCTTTTTTTTCTCACGTTTGGAAACCACCTCGGGCCTTCACCCCACCGGGGCTTGCAGCGATGTGTTTGTCGGAATTGAACCGGCTAAAACCACACGGTATGCCACTCTGCGCCTGAGACGGGAGAGATCCGGGAACCGCTGCTGGGCCGAGTCCTCACTGCAGTCGCAGTGGTGGCAGGCGGGAATCAATTCCCTCCGCGTGACCGAGTGCAGGTACTTCCCGAAGCAACCGTGCCCGGAAAGCACCTGCGTCAGTCGGAAGGAAAAGGTCCCGTGCTGCCACCCTGCCCACTCGAGGATGACCGGCTGAAGGGCCTCCACGGTGGCGAAGCCAGCACGTGGAGTCTCCAGCCGCGAAGACCAACGAGCCATCGTGGCTCAACGGGTAGCTTCGCCAGGTACACCAGGTACGCCAATCGCGTACCTCTTCGGGCGGAGGGCGCATGCCACTCCCCGCCTGGAATTCAGCCACCCGTCGATAAACTTCGGCGAGAACTTCCGCCTCCAAATCCCACAGGGGTCCACCGGCCAAGACGCACGCCGCATCAGTCGACACCGGAGGCCTATACCCCAACCCCATCTTTCAGAGGCCGACAACGCAGTTGTGACGCCCCTAGTCTTGCGGGTGTCCATGGGCTGCGGTAACCGCTTACCATCACGCGATACGACTACTCGTTTGCCCCTTATTTCATAAAAAAAGTATATGTAAAATATGTATTTATGCTTAGTATATATATTATACTAAACAGTACAGCAGCATAAAAATCATATATATATATATATATATGTATTTGTCACCATTTTGAATGTTTAATATGTGAAAATTTACATATATTTTGGGTAAAGGTTTAGGATTTAACTATTAAACGGGTTAGATGAACTATAGAGGTGGATATTATCGGTGATTAATTTGGATTATATTCTCTTGGAGACTTATAACCAGCATCCGGGAAGTTCAAATGGGGTTAATTTCTCAAGGGTTCAAAGATGACATGACTCTGTTTGAATGAATGTGTGTCTTAGCTCTTAATTTTTGATTTTATGTACTATATAGAATGCAAAATTCATAGATATATAGATATAGCAGCTTGGATCCTATTGACCTAAGCGTGATGTTTACTATCCTGTCTAATGCTCGGCATCTCCTCTGTATTTTCACAAAATGAAAAAAACGTGAATTTTTTTGACTATTCTAATATTTGCTTCTCGTAGTTTTGTAGTCTAACATTTGAAGATAGTCGTTTTCGCGAGTTATATGAAATAGTTTAATTAACTACTTTAATACCTATATATATTAAGATTAAAAAGACCCGGCTAAGTTCAAATCGGTTGCGCACATCAAGGGTTCCGTACAAACCTGTAACTAAAAATTTATGCTTTTTGCAATTTCTCCTTTATCTGTGCTATAAAACGTTGCTACGTACCAAATTTCAAGATTCTGAGATCACGGAAAGTACCCTATTTTGATTCCCTTTCAAGTGTTGAATATTTGCAGTATAAACGGCTGTATCTTTTGATAGCGTTGGTTTAGAAGTTTGATTGTCTTTACAGCTCCAAGAAACAGTACAGTAGGCCTTAGTATTTGATAAAAATTTCAGCTTGATATTTCCACGTGTTCCTGAAAAAAATGGGTTTTGACATGTTGACGGACAACAAAGTGATCCTATAAGGATTATATTTCTTTCTTGTGAGGTACGGAGCCTTAAAGAAATATATCATTTTTAAGAAAAAAACTAACCAGTCTCCGGAAAACCGATGAAAGAAAACTCCCTGCCTACCAGTAAAACGCGTAAAATAAACTGGGTTCGATTTGGTTCCCTAAAAATACTAGGTTTAAAATCTGTTTCAAATCGGTGTCAAATCCCGTCAAAATATACAGGTGAATATAATAAAAGCATTTTAAAGTTATTTGACATTATTTATGAACATTATCAATCCACCGTTAGCAGGTCATAACTGTGTAATTTAATTTATCTCAACAACTCTGTTTTCCCTTCGTATATTATTGTTATTAAATTACAGCATACATTAGGCCAACAAGTCCTAACTAAATCTAACGTGTAACTTACGATGCTCCCTTGTGGCGCTCTGTGAATAAGTTACGAGCTCAATGTCAGTAGTACATACACATCTGTTTCGTTTAATAAAATCGACGGCCCTCTTTAGTCGAATTTAAGAAGAGATTCATTTGCCATTTTCAAAAGCTCTGCAACTAAAACTGTATTGTAAAAACCATAATCCGCGATTGAAAGATTAAAACTTAAAGAATTCATGTTCCTAAATTGTTTATTGTGTAAATGATCATTTTGAGCACCTTTTCGGAAGTATAGTCTTGGAGTTATAAAGTATACCATAGTGATAAAAATGTACAAAGTCGTTTTAGCCCTGCATTCCAGAAATTTAGTCGCAAAATTGGATCAGCCAAGCTCTTTTATGGAGCTACCACACTGTCTTTCGATAGTACATTGAAGATATATACTTTGGTAGTTACTTAAATCCTGCCACTGACATTTATGCAAACGTATACGACCAACATGACTTTGTACGAAAGAATTTATAACGAAGTTATTTGACACAAACTAGGGTAACCGATATAGCAGGAAATCAGTACGCTGAAGTGAAAATACCGGTCATGTCGATGGTCGCTGGAGCATAAATGTGCTAGAGTGGAAACCACAACCAGGAAAGCGTAGTGTGCCCCGATGAACTGACAATTTGACAGATAAAGATAGATAGATAGTTGCGGACTGCGCAAGACCGGGATAGCTGACACTCATTGGGGCGATAAGTTGATTTGATACGGTAAACAAATTGGTTGCGGTCTAATACTAAGACTGTTTCAATCTGTAATATGAAAATATAAGTTGATTTGTTCACTCTCAGAAACTCAAAAATTCTGCACAGCTTCAACTTAAATTTTGGCTCTACATAAATTTAATCTTATAAGGTGGTTTTCAAACATATAGCATAGTTATGCAAGCTATTATAAAAAGCTACTATGAAAAGTGAGTAAAGAAAAATCTTTATTTTAATGAAATAAATATGCACCGACTGGAGATTTAAGTATAAGCTACGAGGATGTAAGACTTGGAAATGTAAATTATATCAAATTTCTTTTTAATGCTCTAGATTTTCGGCAATTGATGGAACTTGTTGCAATACAAGTACCAGTGAGTTTGATTCTAGAACTAAATGGTATCCTTAAAAAAACTAAAAAAACAAATGGTTTAGTTAGATAGTTTGCTGTTACTACTAATGTTAAATGAATTCTGAGTTCTGGTTATATGATCTGTCATAACCAAAGAAATTTTTTATTGATAACACCTTACGACGGCGGCACCACATGGGCTGTGATAATCGCTTACCGTCATGCGATACGTCTGCTCATTTACTTCTATCTCATATTTCTTTTTATGTAATAGGAGGTAAACGAGCAGACGTATCGCCCGATGGTAAGCGATTACCGCCGCCCATGGACACCCGTAACACCAGAGGCGTCACAAGTGCGTTGCCGGCCTTGGGGGATGAGGGGAAGGGTTGGATTATGGGCCTCCGGTATCCTCACTCACTCGATGAAACACAGCGTAAGCGCTATTTCACACTAGTTTTTTGTGAGGCCGTGGTATCACTCCGGTCGAGTCGTCCCATGCATGCCGAAGCGTGACTCTCCCACGGTGTATTATATATAAATATATTAAATATTGTCATTTAAAATTAGTCATAATAATTTTAATCACAATATTGCTTGTCTTCCTACTTATTAAGAAATTTAGAGCCATTATTCACATCCATTCCTTCAATCTCAATAGGTTTCTAAACGTCTCCATTTAATTCCAATTCAATTCAAAGTTAATCAAAGTTTATAATTCCCTCTTAATTAACAGTTATTGCTTTTTAACTTGGCAACCACTTACTCTGAGTTTTGGGTGTTATTTTGCCGTGCGTTTTAGAGTTTTCATTGTTAGTTATATATTTCCTTTTGTATTTTTAGAAAATTATTGACATCTCTCTCATCGGAGTAATCTATTGCAGTGTCATTATCTGTGGCGTTTCATTAAAATCTATACAGATACAATGGAGCTTTTCGCGTAATTCTTTTTTGTATTCGTTTTGCAAATTCATTATAGTAGTTATGTATTTTTTTGTTTTAAAAATGGCATTTAAGTGTTATAAAAACTCATCTATGTTTTAGATGAATCCCCGAACCCATGAAGTCTGCGTCTTCTATTGCCCGTACAGTGACATTATTCAGCGGAAATAAATTTCTTTACCGTAAAAAAGGTTATAGGGAGCCAACCTTAAATCGTAGGCTTAATTTACAATCGGAATATTTTTAGATCATTTGATGGGGAACAACTCTTTCATGCGTTATTTTTGCGAATTTTGAACTATTAACGCAGTGCACGCAATAGAAGCTTTTTAAAAAACCCGTTTTGACAAATGTTTCATTGACAGTCCTCTCCTGTTGGTTGTAGTTTGATGATGTATGCCTTTCTTAATAAATGGGCTATCTATAAAAAAATTCAAATCGGACGAGTAGTTCCAAAGATTAGCGCCTTCAACCATACAACCAAACAAACAAAGTCTTCAGCTTAAGGTTAAACTTTAAATATACATTTACTTTTTCTAAATGAATCACTGCACAGATAGAGTAGGAACTATGACATTCCATTAGTATGAATGTATCTTTAAAACCATTTCATTCGCTTACAATCCATAAAACTAATGTATCCAAGAATACATTATGTATCTTGTTATGTTATGCTATGAAGAATTTACTTATAGTATGCTGGCTTGATACGTGGTTACATAAATTGAAAGTTTATGACAGCTCATTCAAAGTTGGATTTAGAATAACCGTATAGTGACTTATGTAATCCAGACCTGAATAAAATGCAGTTGTATGGAAAGTTGTATAGTTTAGGTGAAAATCGATACTTCTCTACTAACGTCCGATCCACATGACTCTAAGAAAATAAATATATGAACAAGTAAGCACAAAACTACATTGGATATTGAATGTTTTATAAAGTGTTGATAGAAGTTTGTATTTAGATAAGACCGCGTCCCACCGTTAAACTAGCTGTTAAGTGTTTATATTTGGCGAGTATTTAATTTAATGTCATTAAAAATGTTGTAATACATTTCTTTTTAAATAAGAAGAAATATGATATACACGAAAGTGACTTGAAATACGAAGGAACTAAAAAGATAGTCAACGTCAAAGTTGGAAGACTTTACAAGTGAAATGATAACAAACTTATAGTAGTCCATTACCAGAAGTATATTATAACAGAAATTTCAAGATGCTAAAATAAAAAAAAATATCCTCTACGCGAGCACTTAATCGAGTAATCATACGCCAAAAATTCTTTACATCATTTTGGAGAAGAGCTGATACTCTTACATTGCTGGACTGATATTGACCAAACGTAGGTAAGAACCACCGCAAATAAAAAAACTCATCAAAATCGGTCCCTCTGTTTTAGAGTTACGATGCCACAGACAGACAGACAGACATTGACGTCAAACCTATAACCCCTCTTTTTGCATCGGAGGTTAAAAAGAAACAATCAAAACTAATCGAAGCCCTTGCCAAAGCTTCGTTTCAAATTGTTTGGCATCGAATTGAACAAGTTCCGTTTTCCAAAAGCAATTATTTCTTGCACCGCTTTCGCTCGTGCTGCTGTGGCACTGTATAAAAATGATGTCAATGTTGATTATATGCTTTTTGCATTTCAAATCGAGTTGAATATTTATAAAGCACATGAAAGGAGTTTTATGTTATTTCAGTGAACGTTCACTATGTTATTGAAAGTCAAAAAGAATTTCTCTTTTACTTTTGAATTGGATGATGTAAAAGCGAAATGATTTTTCCTTGTATACCTAATGCTATGCTTGTTGCTTTTTACACTTTTAGTTATTTTGATTTTATTTTGCACTTTACTGTCCATAAATCATTTTGTATAATTGTGCGACTAAGTGAACTTTTATTCACTTTTTACCCTTCCCCTAGACTTCCAAAAATATTTCAAGAACAAAATTATCCACATTGTTCAAGCCATTGAAGAGTTTTAATAAGATTAAGAAACAACAATTAATCTACACTATATTACAAAGAAGAAATATTTGATTGATTGTTTGATTTAATTGAATAGGACTATTGAAATGAATCAAAAAATGGATTATCGCGGAACTTCTTTGTGCGTATCATCTGTATGCCGATGACCTACAGCTTTATTCGCAGAGTAAAGTAGAGGATATTTCGACAGCTATAAAATTGGTCAACAACGACCTGGAAACAATAAACACATAGACTCAAAAGTTTGGTTTATCCGTAAACCCCGCAAAATGTCAAGTCATAGTGGTGGGAAGTCACCGATTGATGAGCAGAGTAGACGCTGAGACTCTCCCGGATATTACTTTTAATGGAACTAGTATACCTGTTTGTAGATCGGTGAAAGATCTAGGTTTATTCCTCGACTGTACACTAAACTGGCGTGAACAAGTAACGAACCAGTGCCAGAGGGTAACCGGAACGCTTCGGACTCTGAACCGTCTGCGAAATTTCCTACCCGTAAAAACCAAGACTATGCTTGTGCAAACCCTTATTTTCCCCTTAATCGACTATGGTGATGTGTGCTGTTACGACCTGAATGCAGATCTTCTCGATAAACTAGACCGTCTTCTTAATAACTGCATTCGATTTGTCTATAATCTCCGTAAATACGACCATGTATCCTCTTTCCGTACGCAGCTCAATTGGCTACCAATTCGCCAACGCCGTAAACTACGCGCGCTTACTGTCCTATACACTATCCTGAACAACCCATCTTCGCCAAATTATTTAAAATCGTACTTTCAACTCTTAGGTAGTAATCATAACAGAGACCTTCGGTCCTCTAATAACCTTCTTCTTCTTTGTCCCTCCCATACGTCTGAGTTCGTCGGCTCATCCTTTTTTGTGCAGTCCGTTCTTCTTTGGAATGAGCTTCCGCTCGAGGTCAGGATGGCCACCAACGTTTTTACATTTAAAACAAAAGTAAAGCGGTATTTATTAAGTCAGCTCGCAGAATCAACTCATTCATAAATCACATCTCATTCTAGTTATGGTATTTATTTGTGTATGTATGTATTTATTTTTATTTTAGTAAGAGTATGTGTATATGCATCTATGTATTATGTGTAGTTTATGGTAAGTATATATATGTATGTGTATTTAAAACCTTACAAACAAACCTAATTGCACCTACTTTCTATTTTCTCTGCATCACCTAAAGGTTGACTGGTAGAGAATGCCTTAGGCATTAAGTCCGCCAATGTACGTTAAGTGCATGATGTATAATAAATAAATAAATTATTCAAAACGGATTTAACATTTAAAGTAATTATGAGTTATGAGTATAATACTTATGAAATTCGAAATTTAAAAAAGAACGCTTTAACTAGCTTTAATGGTATTACTTACAACAGATAATATATACATAAAATTTGGCGAACCGTTCCTGTTTGTGTGAATGAGTATACAAACTTATACCTTACGCGATAGGCAGAACATCAAAAAGTGAATGTAATGATGAGAAATCTAGACTTGTCTTTTATTTAAGTACTTAAATATTTAATTATAACTAATTGAAACTACTACACTAATTACATGAAATATATAGTAACAATTGTCACTTTTCAAATCTTTGTGAATGCAGTAGGCATCCGTCATAATGTCTCGAAGTTCGCGCTTCTCACGACCCCAGTGCCGAGCTGCCCCTCACTGCCGTCCACATTCTGTTTTGATAGCTAGGTAGCACCATTCGATGTGGGCGTCACTGTCGGTAGGAAATATATGTCCAAAAATCAAATGATTATCGTCAAAACCGTAGTCAACCCTCAGGAAATTTTAAATTCTCTACAGTCTTCTGGAATGCCACTACTCGTATTGATTTTAAAATCAACGTACAACAGAACAAAGTTGCTTATTAAAGGACAAGGACAATTTAATTGTAACGACCATTATCACCGACCATATAATTTATATGTATATGGTAGCTGCTGGACAGCTAGCTCATTTAAAAAGGATACCATGATTCAAACTGACACGCCAACACCATTTAAACGGCTTAAATTTTCAGTAAAAACATCATCCACATTAACCATTGATAAGTTATACTTTCGAATTATATCATAGCCAACATAGATATGTTGACACATCATGGCTCGTAGCTCGCAAATTTTGTTGTAAGAAAATAATACAAAACTACACCATACAAACTGGACCTTTGAGAAGTGCGCAATATTTAATGTACTACAAAATATAAACTTTTTAACAGGTAAATATCGTTGTGGACTTTATGAACTGAATAGTGACTTATTGTTATAATATTTTTTTTTATTCACTTATATGTCTTAATTGTAATATACATATTAAGAAATGGTACAACAGGAACAGTCACAAAGCATGTATTACAATTGGCGGTCTTATTGCTCTCGGCGATTTCTTCCAGACAGCCTTAACACGGATATTTTTATTTATTTAAAACTTTATGCACTTTTGTACAATGGCGGACTTAATGCCCAAGGCATTCTCTTCCTGTCAACCTTAGGGTGGTGTAGAAATCTTGTAAGGTAGGTGGTGCACAGAGGTTTCCTTATGAAACTAACTGCAAACAAACGGATATAAGTGTTTCAAAATTTTAAAATTTAGGGTAGCTGACGTACAGGCAACACATAAAACATACAAAAAGAAATAGTAGCGATCCATGTACAAATGTTATACGCTATTCATATTACATAAACATACTTATACCTACACAAATACATATACACACTGAAATATATATTTGTATGCATAAACATACAGACTAATATACATAAAACAAAAATTAATTCAAAAATATTCACAATGATAAGTAGTAATTCTTCACTAGCTTCTTGAACATATCCAAGGTCTATAGTTCGGTCTTGTAGTTAAATCTTTATCAGTATTCAGAGGCTTAAACCGATATAAGGAGACGAAACGCGTCACCGACGGTAAGTGCAATAATCACTTGCAAATTGTCAATAGACACATAGCCTTTGGAGCCATAGTGCCATGGAGATGGCTATGCCCGGTGTTTCTCTAAGGGATCACTTCAGAAACGAGATGATCCGACAAAGAACCAGGGCCATCGACGTAGAAAACAGGATTAGCAAGCTGAAGTGGCAGTGGGCTGGCCACATTTGCCGAAGAACCGATAACCGTTGGGGTAAACGAGTTCTTGAGTGGAGACCGCATCTCGGCAAACATAGTGTTTTTTTTTGTTTTTTTTTATATTTAAGCTGCCAAAATGACTCTGCCCTGCCTGATGGAAAGCATGAGCAGAATCCAAGAGTGGTGGTCACCATCCTCAATGCGAAAAAGAACAATGCAGTATGGTGACCCACACTATGGCAGCCTGGGGGGAAAGGGGATGGTGAGGGGGATAGGGGGCGTTGGATTGGGGTATGGGCCTCCGGTATCCTCACTCACTCGATGAAACACAGCGTAAGCGCTGTTTCACACCGGTTTTCTGTGAGACCGTGGTATCACTCCGGTCGAGCCGGCCCATTCATGCCAAAGTGTGGCTCTCCCACGGTATAGGACGTCCACAGGCCGGGAGTGATGATTTGCGCAAGACGGCTGGCAGGAGCTGGATGCGAGACGCCATAGATCGAACTAAGTAGCGTGAAATATGAGAGGCCTATGACCAGCAGTGGACTGCGATAGGTTGATGATGGTGATGACATAGCCTAGCTAGCTAGTTATCAATAAAATAAAATCTGTCAGAATGTTAAAACAACTCTAGATATGTAATTATAGGGAACGGGCCAGGTATCGCAGACGACTCCAGGGTTTTCCTTCCTAGGGTACACGCGGTTCCCCGGCTCCTAATACCCTCGACGGTGTGCGGTTTTAGTCGCTTCAAGTTCGACATGCCACCAGAAGGTGGTATCCGAAGGGATATCCACACGGAAAAAAACATGTGTAAAAATAAGTGAACCGTTATACTAAAGTAATATATTTATATAAATTTAAGAAAGTAATAAGTATAATCCGAATCGTCTGTCTTCAACTTTATTAAGTCCAAAAAACGTGAGATTAAAATGCCTACAAACTTTTTATCTTGTTAACGAGGGCAAGCAGCTGAAGCTCCGTCTTCGTATATTACTCTTAATATTTAATCCCACCCAGATTTCATTTTAATTTTATGATCTTTTGCTTAATGTTTCAACTGATTTGTTTATTGTTCTCTTATGAACAGCAGTTATGATATTATTTTTCAATTCTTTTAGAGTTATAGCTTTTATTCTAAGAAGGCTGATTTTTTTTGTTCAAATATGATTTTCGATCAAAACAATTTCATTCACAGAACAAACTTATCACAAAGGCTTGTAATTGCCGAAATTCGCAAACTACAGTTATGAATTTATAATTTTCATATCTACCAGTGAAAGTTCAAACTCGTGCCTAAGATATTTTACATACTATAATTAATTTTTAGAAATGTTATATAATAATAGTTTTTGTCCGCAACTCTGCCCGCGTGTTACTCGGTTATGGCGGTAAAAGAGATCTATGTCCTTTCTCAAGAATCAAAGTATCTCCATTTCAAATTCACATCGCAATAGAAGCAGTGGTTTAGCCGTAGCAGATAGAGTTACTATCGAATTCAAAATATTAGTATGGACAATATAGTTTATAATTTATCATACATTTGAAACTATTATTATTGGTATGTTTTACTATTGGATTTAGAACTTCCTATATACTTTGAAAACCCAATATTGTGTTGGTAAAAAATCTATCGTATATGGTTGCCAAACACATTTCCGTATCGAATGAAGCTGTCCATCATTTTGAATTACGGGCTTTCGATATATCTTTGTTTATAGCCAAACTTAACGAGATTGATGATGACAACTGTCGTTTTAAAGACTCATGTGATATTGATATTTTTAATACTTGAATCATGTTTGTTACAACAGCAATACTAGACAATAATGAATGTATGACAACAGTATTGATATTAGATAAGGAATCAGATGATAAGCGAAATCCTATAATACTTTTGTGTATGTACTTATTAAGGTTACAGCAAAACTACTAATAGGGTAGAAAATAAGAATAAAAAGCAATAAGAAGTTACTCAAGACCATAAAATATGTGTATGTCTTTTATCAAGTCTAAGTTTTAATCTACGGCTGCAGTTTCATATTGCAATGTAGGTACTAGCGGTCGTCCTACAGTCGAATTCGATGATAATTCTTTTGGTTTTTTAGTTTGAACTTCATTAGGTTTCTTTTGTCAAGGCTTACCTGTTTAGTCTAACATTTCATCATGGCCATTTTTGACATTCATTAGAACTAAAGACAAATAATATTCATCGTTTCAGTTGGACTTTGCCATATATTTATGCATATGTGTATGTGTGTGATATTCGCTTGACAATGTTATTTTTATCCATTTTATGTAGTTTTAAAAATCATCTATCTAGAAAAATAAAAATTATTCGCCAAAATATATGTATGCTCATGACTTCCGATCGATTACACCAATTTGCAAATTCTTTATTATGCGTTCCTTATTTTCAGGACATGATTTGTATAAAAGAAAATTAAGAGAAAGACGAAAAGTTTTTGTCCTCGACTACCTGTAGGGAGCTGAGGTGGGCATAATTAACTACTAAAACAAGCTTTTCAGAGATTTAGAAACTGTTTACGAACAACAAATATGACTTCGGTTCAGCTAGTAATAGAAATATGGTAGTTTTTGTACTCCACCTTGTTGTAAGCTTTAACTGTTCGGATGGCGTAAGAAAGCGGTTCCCGGATCTCTCCCGTCTCAGGCGCAGAGTGGCACACCGTGGTGGTTTAGTGGGTAGTCTGGCTGGGGTCAGTCAGGAGCCCCACACAAAGTGAACCCCCTGTCCCCGCGGGGGGGAGCGAAGTGCGTAAAGGCATTCCACCACGTAAAAAAAAAAAAGCTTTAACTGTGCCAAATTTCATGCTCCTCCGTTCACGGAATTTTCATAAAAAGCAATACAAAAGTTTTGATTCACGTATTAATATTATATAGATTTTAGACCATGGTGTTTTGTCAAAATTTACAAAGATTTTTTGTCATTGAAGTAAAAACTTCTTTAACCGCGTTGAGCAGTTTTTGGTAGGAGACCATCTTACGATTCGCGTCACCGAGACACCGCGTCTCCGACATACTGACGTCACAAAACCTCTTTCATCGCGTTGAGCTCTTCTTGGTAGGAGAACATCTTACGACTTCGCGTCACCGCGTCATCGCGTCTCCGACATACTGACGTCACAAAACCTCTTTCGCCGCGTTGAGCACTTTTTGGTAGGAGAACATCTTACGACTTCGCGTCACCGCGTCACCGCGTCTCCGACATACTGACGTCACAAAACCTCTTTCGCCGCGTTGAGCACTTTTTGGTAGGAGAACATCTTACGAGGTCGCGTCACCGCGTCTCCGACATACTGACGTCACAAAACCTCTTTCGCCGCGTTGAGCACTTTTTGGTAGGGGAAAATCTTATGGTTTCGCGTCACCGACATGCTAATGTTTGAAGTTGATTATTTTAATTTTAATATGATGAAATTTCTGATTGTCACATTAATTTTACAAATAACATTCTAAGTTATAAGTTTTCACTTTTATCAGCAGTCCTCATGCCTGCCAATTTTTTTAATGCTTAGCAGTGGTATGATTGTTTCATCTCATAGATTTTCATAAACGATGTCATGAAATACATTATACTCTACTACAGCCATCTTGCATTTGATTGCCATAGTGTCGTAATGAAAGCGTATGCGACTGCTATGCTTGAGTTCTCGGCTTCGATTACCGGTTGTATCGGACGTTCGTATGAACTGTAAACATTTGTTTAGGAGTTGGTGTTTTCTTTGTATAATATATATGTTAGAAAGAAAAGTGAATGGGTATACTACCATTCAATTTAGCTGTCATAGTCATGCCAACCTCGGCTTAAAACTAGGAGGTGTTGTGTGTCAGGTGTCCGAAATATTTATTTACTAGTTTACCCGGCGAATATCGTACCACCATATTTTTCTTTCGTAAATAATTTTAAATTTTCTGAAAAAAATGTTTTAGCAATTATGCCCCCGTCAGCTTTCGCAGGTAGTGTACAATCGTGGACAAAACAAAAACTTTACCAATTATCTTTAAGTTTTCTTCGATACAAACCTTGTCCGAATAATGCTGAACACGAAATAAAAGAAATAACCAATTTGGTGCAGTCGATCGGAAGTTATGCGCGTACGTACATTACAGCGATTTATTTTTAGTCACATAGATTCATTTTTTCATAAATGTCTTATCTCACATATTTCATACATAGCAGTCTGATACTTAACTAGGCAGAACCTTTGCTATGATAACCTTACTGCTGATAGATATACCTAGCTATCTATTTTACATGCCGATAAATAGTATGGGTTATGTGTGTGCTTTTTAAGTCCGAGTGTAATAAGAAATTTATAAACACTTTTATCTTATCAGTAATCTAATTAACAAATGATGATAGCATTCGAGTCTTAACAGACGCGAGCAAAGTGTTTGAAAAATCGTAATAAAAAAATGATTACCTTATACCTTCAGTAATTTATAAACTGAAAAGCTTATTAAAGGCTCTTAATTAGAAAGAACGGTCATAATGAAGTAATTAAATATATGCTTTATTATATTATAGAATATGCATATATTGTATTTTATGCAAATAAGTCAATTCGCCTTAATACGGTACTGATAATTAACACCTAAAGTGTCAATACAGGACGTCAGTGAGCGAAATGCCTGGGGCGTTTTAAAAATCAAGGCCTTCTAGTAACGAAAGTAAAAATTATCAACAGCTGGCTATTATTCAATCCGTAATAAGCTCAAACTTTTTATAGTAAAAACTTCCTGCATCTGCAAAACTGGATTATTTTGAAGATACGACTATATAAACTTGGACATCTAGATCTTGGCATCAGACTTGTTTTGACAGACGTAGTCGCAATAACACAAATCAAAATGTTTGCGAAGGTAAATATAAGTTTTAAATTATTTTTATGTTTTTTGAATATACTATAACCTAAATTCTATATTTTATAATTATATATTTTTAAAGGTAAAAGCATAGATCTGAAATCAATTTTAAATAGTTAATTTAACTTGAACCAAGAAAGTGGAATTTTTATTCTTTGAGTTGCTATAACTACAATATTTTGTGGTACCTTTATAACGTATTATTGAAAGTATCTATACCTTCAAAATGTGTAACAATATTCTATCTGGGTGTTATGATTAAGAACACTACTATGCAAATGACGCCTGTGAAAATAATTATAGTATTTTTCTCAACGCCGATTTGTGCTCGGTTTTTTATTAAGTTTCTTTTTTAGACATAAATTAGAAAATCATCAATCTTCAATAACCCATAATGTTCCACTGCTGGGCTCGGGTCTCCTCTCAGGAGAGGGTTACGGCCATACGTCCCCACAAGACTGGTCAAGTGCGGTTTGGGGAATGGCAAGAATATGTTGTGGCTACGTATCTAGCCATTGGTTGCTTTTAAGCCGCCCGAATACCTCCAACTAAGCTTCACGACTGTTATCGTATGATAACAACCGGGACCGCCTACTTAACGTGACCTCCGAATTCCGGAGTCGCTCATGGTAACATGCCACCAGCGGTCACCCATCCAGGTACTGACTGCGCCGTCGTTGCTTACCCTCGATGATTGTTTCTAATCACCGAGCGCAACTGGGCTATGAGCGCCTAGAGAGATAAAATATATAAAATGTACAATGCACATCATGCCTAGTATCAAGACCATAATTAAAAAAAAATTAAGAACTTCAGTATTGTGTGATTTATGCTTAACTGCTATTTCACTATAAATACATTTCATTTCTCTGTTTTTTAAATCTACCTATTATATTTATTCTCAATAACAACTATTCTAATCTAACAAATTACAGTTCGTTGTCATCCTCGCCCTGGCCGTCGCCGTGAGCGCGTCCGATATTTCCAGCTTCTCATACGGTGTAGCGGACCCTTACACCGGTGACTTCAAACACCAGATCGAGAACCGAGTGAACAACAACGTGCAGGGCCAGTACTCGCTCCTGGAGTCTGACGGCACACGTCGCACCGTGGACTACGCTGCTGGCGCTGGAGGCTTCAACGCGGTTGTGCGCAAAGACCCTGCACTCCTCACCGCTACACCTGTTGTAGCTGCTCCTGCTATCTCCTACGCTGCTCCTGCCATCTCTTACGCCGGTGGTGCTTACCCCTATGCTGCCCCTTACGGTTTTACCAAATATGGCGCTTTCGGCTTAAGATCTGCCTTCCCATACAGCGGTTTGTACTATTAAAATCTACCTGGACTCGTTTTGTAAATAAAATGTTTATTGAATATTGATTACATTTGTTTTATTTTATACTAGCTTTTGTCCCCGGCTGCGCCCACGTGAATGTTAGTTATCGCAACAGAAAGTAACAAACGTCCTTCCTCGGGAATCATAGCATCTCTATGCCAAATATCATTGAAATACATTGAAAACAAAAAACAACAACCCATAATGTCCCACTGCTGGGCTCGGGTCTCCTCTCAGGAGAGGGTTAAGGCCATACGTCCCCACGCTGGCCAAGTGCGGGTTGGGGACTGGCAAGAATACGCTGTGGCTACGTAAATCTTGCCGTTGGATGTTTTTANGGGACTGGCAAGAATACGCTGTGGCTACGTAAATCTTGCCGTTGGATGTTTTTAAGCCGCCCGAAGGCCTCCAACTAAGCTTCACGACTGTTATCGTATGATAACAACCGGGACCGACTGCTTAACGTGACCTCCGAATCACGGAGACGCTCATGGTAACATGCCACCAGCGGTCACCCATCCAGGTACTGACCGCGCCATCGTTGCTTACCCTCGATGATTGTTTCTAATCACCGAGTGCAACTGGGCTATGAGCGCCACACAAATACATTGGAATTTATAATATTCGGACTTTTTGTTTTAATCCTCAAACACGTCATGATAATTGAATTTAACATACCTATTTCATGGGTTCTGTAGTTCACGTCTCAGAACCATTATAGTTTTATCAGGACCGTCCATCTATGTGTCCGTCGTCGACTTACCTTCCAAACGGTTAGTGCTAGAAAGATGACACATTGCATGGATATGTGTGTTTACCACGTCAAAAAGTTATGTTATATTAAATCCCATTAAAGGTTTTTTCTGGGATACCTTCCCCCTTTTTTTTGTACGGATTCATTACTGAAGTGAAAACTTCTTTAGCGGCGTTGTTCACTTTTTTTATGATGGGTTAAAAATGTTAACCTCGCGTTGGAACACATGACCTGATCGAAAATTCGTAAGATTTTGTAATGGGTAAAAAATGTAAAACTCGCGACAGGACACATGACCTAATCGAAAATTCATAAGACGGAGGGAGAGTAGACCATAAATTGTCATACCGCCGTGAACTGGGGACCATTGAGTGTACCCGAGCCAGAAAGGTACAGTCAGCCTATTTTTACTGTTATGTTCGGTGTTTTTAGTATATTCAATTAATACGTAATAATTATCATTATTTACTTCTTTTTATCGCACATTTTCTTTAAAGAGCAAAGAGGTTTATTTCAGATGAGCTTAAATAACTGTTTGTTGATAGTTTTGAGTTTTCACTTCTGTCGACAGTCCTCATGACTGCTTTGTGCTTTTTTCCTCACGCCTTCGCCTTTTTGTTGGGTATCATTAGATAGGTTTTGTGTAGAATAGCATAAGTGACTGCTGTGCTTGAGTGGAATATGCTACCCGATTTCCGGTTCAGACCAAATGTTTGTTGTATCTACAAATATTTGTTTCTGAGTTTAAATGTTTTATATGTATATAAGTATTTAATCAGCTCATCTAGCTTTCATAGTATAGGTTTTGCTTAGATTGAAGCCAAAAGGAGTGTCAGATGTCTGAAATATTATAAAAAGAAAACAAAAAAGACATATTCCTTAAGAGCTTTACTTAAGTCATATAGACCAGAACTAAGTTATTGAAAAGAAGGAAAATAATAGTTGTTTACTTTAGTCCCTTCAGCACACTTATACTTAGTTCAAACTCCACCTTATTTTTTTTGTATTTGAACTTTTGCCAACACTTTTGTTTAGACATTATGTTACGTTTTAAAGTTTCACATTCACTGTTTTTTTATCTCACTTGTCCAATAAATTTTGTTCGCCCTAGTTGTTAAATTGTGGGCAACTGTAAGAAAAACAATTATTAATCTACGTCCAGTTTAAAATATTACGACACATGTATAATCAAAAGTAACTTTATAGACATACATGTAATCAGAGTTCTGGTTAAATATTTTAGAAATCGTTGTCGGAAACTATAAATTTATAATATTGAACTTTTTGATAGTATAAGTGGGTTCGAACATAACAAATACGTTCATTTATTATCTAATACATATATATATATATATATAAATATAATTCTACAACATTCACACAATACCATTTGGGTCTAAACTAAATAGAGCGTGTACTCTATTTGAGGATCACGCAAACATTTGATCCGCATAACGCTAGCATTCACTACTTCTGCATCACCGAGGCACTATGTACTATGATCAATACTCATAAACTGAGGCCAGTCTTTTGCCGTCAACTGGATACTTTAGAAATTAGATGAAAACTTTGAAAATTGAATATGAACGGTATCATTATCAGCTTATCGTAGTCTACTGCTGGACATATGCTCGATCCTCGGTCTCTTGCATCCAACTATGCAAGGTATATTTTGTAAGATTTGGTGTATCGGAGAGCACGGGTGAGATAGCCTCAACGACTTAAAGTGTTGTGCAAGACACCAAATCTTTGCGGTTGATCACCACGGTCACCATACTCATTGCGAATGTAGATAATGCAACAATGCAGCATGGTGACCCACACTTTGGTGGCCTAATAATGTTTCTGCGTCATTAATCTGAGTGATATGTTCGAAATATCAACTATTAATATACTATTAATGTATTAAATGTACATTTTAACATAAATTCAACAGCCATATATATGTTACTGCTGGCTTCATTTCTCTCCCTGGAAAGGAGGTAATTTAACACTAGAAATTTTAACAGTGTGTCCTTTAATAATTTATAATTTATTTCTCTTTTACTTCCAAAATATATTGGTCACGTAAATGTTTTTATATTATTGCCATGAATGTATGAAAATAGAAGACTTTAAAAATATATTACGTATTCTGAAAAATATTTTCAAATATCTTGAAACTCATTCGTGAGCGCAGTCTTATTGGAGGTTCAGTAACAGTGTTAGCGATTTTACTATCTCTAAAAAAAAATACTTTATCCCTTAACTACAGATACATATACGTACGTACCTACGTAAGCGTGTGTGTGTGTTATTAACGTAACAATACAAGAATCCGTTGAAAATACATTATTTATATGCTATTATTTAAAAAAAGGACCATTAAATTTAAAGATCATAATATTATTATTAGCCTCTACATCCTAACCTACATCTCCAGTACGTTCACTGCTAAACAAAAAATTCTTTAAATGATTTTCAAGTTTTAGATTTTTCCTGAGAATCTATCCACCCAAATGGCTCAATCATCAATTGAACTTCTTGAAAAGATGTTTGCAGATAAAAAACTTTATTAGATTAGTATAGTCCGCTTATAATAGAACCTCGCGTTGTAGAAACTTGGCCCAGATGTACCATTTCACGTTCCTCCGAGTTTTACGGCCAGTTGGGACTATATTGTCTACTTCGTGAATCTGATAAATAAAAAGTTTCGAAATTATTTTATGTGACGTATTCAAAAGGTAACAGTAGGACTTTGAATGGTCTTCAATACCAAATTTTTTTCACTTAGATATTTGATACAAGAAAACATATTATGAAAGTTTTTGAATTTTTTAAGAAGTTTTATTATATTATTTTATTTAGATTCGTTTCTTAAACCTATAACTCTTCTAGATGACTACGCACGCACAATATTTACGCTGATTTCAGCACAAATGGTGCCACTCGACCGGGGCGGTAATACTCTCGCACAGAAGATCACCGTTAAATGACAGCGTTTGTGCTGTCGTGTTTCGTTGGTGCACAATACCAAATTACGTCGTTAATGTTTATTTGTACTCTCGATTGTCGGTACTTGATGAAACTTGTTGCAATATATTTTAGAATCAAATTTACTTGCACTTATTCCACTATGAATGAAAAAAAAAGAAATAAAATTATAAAATTTATATAACCATAAACCTTTGCAAATACCATAAGGCAAAACCGATCATGTGTAAACTTAATAGAAGTAGTGAAATAAGTACAAGTGAGTTTAATTTTGGAATGGACGTCATTTTAATAATAATAATGGAATACTTAGTTTTTAATTTAAGCATTCTTTAAGCAATCCTTTTTTTTGACGGGGTAAAATATACAGCTGGGAATAAGATCAGCTGCAGGTATTAATGCTCAGATAATAAATGGTCTAGACTAAAACTACTAAGTCATTATTGGATTGGTATTAATGGCTATAACAATGAATTGATAGTGTTGCAAAGTCACACAGACCAATAGATTTCATAGTTGCGTATGTAACTATACTCGTATATTAAGATAAAGTAACTTAAAGAGGGTGCCATGTGGTTTCAATCGATTCGATTCATTAACTCAGGTGAGGTGATGACCCGTTTCATTCTACAATAATAAGGTTTCAATCAACTCGTAGATTGAACAATTTTTCCTCCAGTGTTTGAATTGTAGTTTAGTGATAAACTATTTTAAAAGTATTGCAATTATAATGAATATGTTTTTATGTTGTTAATTAATCAATGTTGCCAGACATGTTCAACGGCTTTTTCTATCAACATTGAGTGGTTTAATTGGGACCATTGTGCGATATAGATAATGAAATAATTTAAATAACTATACGAATAAAACCTTATTTTTGTTTTTGAAAGTTTGAGTATTTGGGAGTTTCCGAAGTACTTAAGAAATGCTAGGCATCGGATTCCAAAACAAGTAAACATACTCCTGATTTCAATAAGAATGCCAAAGTAGAAGAAAGTCTTTCAAATGCTGGCCCAAGTGCCTATGCATATACCAATGGCTGTGATATAAGTAAGAACTCTTGTGATCGGAGTTAACTTGACTTGAAAATGTACCGTACGGCAGAAAAATCAACGCGCATAGACAATTACGAGAAAAAATCAACAACATCACGGTGGCGGAGTGGTAATGCATGTGATGATACAGGATGAGTGTATGTAAGATCTATAAAAATGGTTAGGTTATTTAAAATAGATGTTAATCAAACTGTCGAACGACTGTCCGTCATTGCATAACGTAATCAAAGTTCAATGCAAGCGCTTAAACTGAATTAAAATGAACCATCGCCCGACTATCAATCGATTGTATAGCAAGTACAGAAGTAGGAATGTGATTACTTCAGTAGAGAAGATGATCGGGTATTTCTGCAACCACTTTTTTGTAACATTGTTTGTCTGTTCGTTGTCTAAAAACACGATTTTTTAATTATAAATTTGTATCATGTGCAAGCACTTGTTATATAAGTCTGTATTATTGATCTATTACCTCGTTGAACATAGTCATCTAAATATAGCAATCAATAAAAAATAACAATACACAACAATACACTAATCGTTTGAAACTATCAAACGATCTTCAATCGGGCCAATTTTCTGTAAGGTGCACGGTGTATTTCTTCTTGCATTAAAATTGTCACACTAATACTAAGCTTGTAAAAAGAAGTGTAATATTAAAATATAATGGTAATACCTTTAAAGCAATTTTATTAAAGCTTAACTCCACCAAGGCATGACTTTCCATGTGGTCGAACAAGTTATACTCAAATAGCTCAGTACTAAAATAGATGTCCAATATCAGACTCGTAGGCTCTCTGTAACATTTATAAATTCGGAACTTTTAGTATAACTGTATCAACAATCTCTTGCAGGTCTATAGAATAAACTTCGCAAGTAATTTACTGTTATTTCAAATAGTCATTTTTAATGAATGAAAGGTATAATTATATGCCGGCAAACATAGTACCTTTAGCATACCCATGCATAAGCAAGGTAGAATGATGATTTAAGCAAGATGGCTGGCAAGAATGGATGCAAAAAACCATGCATTGAACCAAGTGGTGCACAATTGCAGAGGTATATATGCAGCAGTGAACTGCGATATGCTATGATGACGATGATATTTTGGGAGAGTGATGTTACTAGACACATGGGCCAATACTGACAGCATAGTCTTAGAAGAATTTGATATTTATAAATTCTTGAATTGCTTTACACCAAGTAAGTAAGTTTACCGAAATCCAAATCCTCTTACCTCTGATTCTGGTGGGAGAGGGAATTCAGTGTGTAACTCGACAGTTGGTGTTCATAGGTGCAAGAAACCGCGTATCTTCGGGTGGCCTCATTATCATTATCACAAATTTGAACAAAAAAATTTGACTTCAAAAACTAACTTTGGGACCACACGAGAAGCCCCAGCTTTCAAGTAAAAAAAATCATCGAAATCGATTTAACCAGTTAAAAGTTATGAGTTAAAAATATAAAATAATACAGTCGATATGATAACTTCCTCTTTTTTTGAAGTAGTGTATATAGGGACATGAAAATTATACAGTAGATAACTGTGTTCTTTGAATACTAAAATTGAGTAAATGAGAGTAATAAAATTTCTTGATTGTTGTGAAGTTCCGGGCTCTTTACTGTCGAGTTTAAATTATATCAATGTAGACCAAACAGTTCTGAAGTTCCTATCTATCCCAATCCTATTTGTGTTGTTATCTCAACAACGCGGAAGTGTATATTGTAGAGTGATATTGGAGTGGTTGCACTTCTGAAGATCTTCTCTTGTATCTCGATTTCTTATTTAATGTTACTAATATGAGGACAAAGAAAAAAATAAGCTAGGCATTACTGTTAGATTGGTAGGAACTCTTCTAATATTTTTAGTGTTTTTTTTATCAGATCAAAAATTGCCATTATTATTTTGTTCCGTTTCGAATGAAAAATAGATTATCATGCAGCAATGATATTATAATACGGGTACAAAATTGCGAGGTGCAAAATAAACTAAAATAAATCAGTTCTTTCCTTCATGGGCTATTTTATACCAGTACGTGACTTTACGCTCTTCAAGCTACTACAGTTTTAGTGCTGATTCACTCCCTATTACCCTTTTTACTTTGGCCGTCTGAAAACGTTAATATTTCCACGAAGGGAAAGTGTTAGATAGGTTAACGATCATAAGGAAGCCAATCGAAATCTACGTTACAAATCACGTAATAAAGTTGAGAAGCAAATGCAAAAGGCCGATGATGATGAAAAGAAATTCAAATACACTTAAATATATTTAAGAGAAGAAAGTATTAAGGATAAAATTATTTAGAAAAAATAAGAACCTTTTATATATTCAAAAAATATTTAGCCTTTGTCATCCGGACCATTGTTACGAGTCTATTGACATGATTTAAATCGTCGATTGGTTAGTAGTTTAGGCCTTATGGTAGATTATACAAATACGTGTACACAGACTTACAGTACTATTACATTTCCTTTTGGCTTTGCCGTTGGTTTAAGTTCTAAAAAGCTGTACTCCTAAAAGTATTAGTATTAAGAAACTGACACTTCTATTGTTTATAAATATCATCCTTTCTACAAATAAAATTACAAAACAGGATATGTGTAAAATGTTAATTGATCTGAACCTGAATATATATAGAACCGTACATAAAAACATACGTACACATATACGTCAGTATGAGATTATAGCTGATAGTAAAGTTTCAAATACATAACAATGTAGTAGAATGATTGATAGTCGTTGAACATACTAAGTCCTAATTGACAAACTGCAGACTATTGTAGTACAGAATGTTAGTTTAGGATATAAAATAATCAATCTCAAACTAAGTTATTCATTATAATTAGCATATCGGACAAGTTCTGACAAGTTTTGGTTTGATTACACTTGGGTAGGTTAAGGATTGTTAACGATGAATATATCATTCAGAAACACATACAAACTCAGTGTGGCTTGTAATAATAACAAACCATTTACTAGTTTTTTAACTTATTTTTTTATGGAATAGGGGACCAACGAGCAAACATATCGCCTGATAAGTGATTACCGCCGCTCATGAACACCAGAAACTCCAGAGGCATCACAATTGCGTTGCCAGCTTTTGGGGCATGGGGAAGGCGATGGGGGAGGGGTTGAGGTATGGGCGTTCGGTATCCTTACTCACTCTGTTAAACAAAGCGCAAGCAATGTTTCAGACCGATTTTCTGTGAGGCCGTGATATCACTCCGGTCGAGCCGGTCCATGCTTACCGCAGCGTGGCTCTCTCACGTTAAATAATTATTAATATGTGATAAGTAGTACGTTGTTGTTAATTGACTTCATTATTATATTGTTTAATTTTAGTTGCCATCAATCATAGTATATTCTTATTAGGCTACAACCAAATTTTTTGTAGATTGCTGTTTCAATATTTCGTTAATTTTGAAAAAGATGCAAGGTAGTAAGGTCTTCTCACATGCTTCTTATTACGCATAATAGTACGATTATTTTGAGTTACTTTAGTGTTCATTACTAAAATACACGGAAACAAAAAAATTATTAGAATTATTTTTCAAAAAACACATACTTTATCGTTTCTAGTCTTTCCACAATATTTTTTGGTCTTTACTTTGTTTAATACCGCGAACATTTATTTGTACGGCTAGCTCTCTGACGTTAAACCTACCTGGAAATGTAATTGCTTTCACATAGGCAATAGAACAAGGTTTTTGAAAGAATTAAATCATGCAAGAAAAATCATTCAAAAATTTCGGTGCCCCTGCATCGAAATTTTTTAATGATTTTTGATTTTGCAGTATATTTATATTTACCCTGTGACTATAGAAGCCAGTAGCATAAAAAATTGCCAGTCTAGACTGGAAAAGACTGATGATATAAGTAAAAACTTTAACATCAAATAATATTTGTAAAAACATCAGCATATCGGTGACGCGAACCCAGAAGACTTTTCACTACCAAAAAGTGCCAAAGAAGTTTTGTGACGTCAGCATGTCAGTGACGGGTGACGCGGTGACGCGAACTCGTTAGATTTTCTCCTACCAAAAAGTGCTCAGCGCGACCAAGGAAGTTTTCACTTCAAAAAATGATTTCGTCTAAGTATTTTGTACATTCATGTGCATTTTATCCAACCATTTATCTGTCACATGCTATGTTAACTGTACGTATACTTATTGTTTTCTGTATATTGTTCATCAGCGTATTCCACCGAAAGCATTGTCATGTTTTAGTCATCAATTTCCTGGTCTAACACTGTTTGATAAAGGGTGCCATTAGGCGATACTGTCATGAATAAATTACGCAATTACACTGAGATAGACGAATTAATAATGTTTTAGTAAGTAGGTCCCAGCGGGTTACTTGTAAAGAGTCAATTTATGTTACTTTGTTCGTGATTCTAGATTTTTATTTAAATTATGAACAAAGTAATGTAAATATATGCATTATGGGATATAGAAATATTTTTTTTAAATACTTTGCAAAGGATATTTTTTATAATTACCAAAAAAGAAAATATAATAATAGCTGCCAAAATGACTCTAATCAGTCTAATGGAAAGCTAGAGTAGAATCCAGTAGAACGCAATAAACTTTATTTGAAATAAAATATTTTCTTTTTGTCAGATAATGTCGGTTTAGTAACTGTAACGATATAAATAGCCGAAAATGAATCTCAATTAATTGGCATACGCAGGGAAGCAAACCGGACTTCGACAACAACAAACGGTCTGTTTATTAGTTGTATACATTGGTAGGTAATTAATTACTAGTAATTTAGTGTGCTCTGGCTTATACTCGTCGCTTCACTGGTATAAATTTTAGTTCGATTTGATATCCTCTTTTCACTTTTGAAAACACATTTGGAAAAGTTTAGGATTATCACTTAAATAGTTTAACTCAAGAATCTCATAAAATCATTTTAGGGGTTAGGGGTAGTCAGAGACACGAAAAAATGATAATTTTCAGTAATTTTTTTTCGCTATTAAATCATTTTATTTTACAAAAGTAATAATATGGCCTTATTATACAATGTTTTGACTTGAAGTCACGAAAATTTGAAAAAAAAAAGTTTATAATTTCCAAAGTTATAGCTGTTTCTGTTGACCCAGTCCAAAAAAAAGGTCCTTGCGGTGACAATGATAAGTCCTTGGAGATTCATCTAAAATCAATTGGATAAGAAAAATTAGTTTTATAAATAGATAATCCTGGGCCTGATCGAAGCTTTTTTTTTTTTTTAAAATTAAAAAAATGGCGGACTCAGAAATTTTTTTTCTAAATTTTTGGGAAAAAGTCAACAGTTAATTGGTCTTAAAAAATCGAAATTTTTGAAAAAAAAAAAAACCTTCGATCAGGCCCGAGTTTATTATGTATTCTAAAAGCTGTATAAATTTCATTAAAATCTACTGAGCGGTTTTCAAGTTACAGTTGTCACCAGTTCAAAAAACATAGTTTTGAGAAAAACGCATTTAAAGTTTCGCACTAGATTTACGTACAGAAATACGAATTATTTAATCACTTACACTGAGTCATCTATTCCTGGGCCATATAATAGTTCTTCGGCCATTGTGGAAGTTTCCAAAACATCAATTTGCCGTTGCCTACGAAGCATTCAGCCTTCCCGAGTATTGTCGTTGGCGCGCTGATCTGCCACTTTCACACGTGCAGCATCCTTTTTTTTTGCATACCGATGAGAATTAGACCCACAATTAAGTCCTAGGGCAACTCGAAAAGTAATGATCGGATTGACTTCAAATTTTCAGAGAATATTTTTAAGATATTATACTTAAAGAAAATGCAAAAAAAACAAAATCGATTTTTTGAAAATCCTGACTACCCCTAACCCCTTTAGTATTTATAATAAATACATATTTTCAGAAAGCTCATTAGTAAAATTTTAACACTTATTATAAGTGTATTTTTTGAGTCAAATTTAGTTTTCTAAAATTTGAAAATAATGATTGCTAGATGGCATAAAAACATGTGTGAACAGTTACATGTAATATAGCTTTGAAATTGCCATTTATGTAAGTTTGTAACTATGAATAAGCTGATAATGGTGAAGCTATGCTAAACTATCAAAATTGTCGAAAATCAAGTCATTTCTAATCCAGATTATTAGTTAAAAAAATACTGTGCTAAAAAAATTTAAACTACTCATTTGTCTACGTTTGAAAATAGCTCTCACCCAATTGATAAAGAAACCTGTATTTAAGAAATAAAAAATTCAAAAGACTTATAATTAGCCGTCTACTAAGCTAATTAGTACGTAGAACTAACTTTACAACAAGAATTTATAGTGTATCGATCTATTTTATTTCTAAGAACTTTCAATTATTTTAATTAACAACGTTATTACGAAGTAAATATTGTTTTCATTGATTTCAATACGAGCGAGTTACTAAATAATTGTATACCAATTACTTTATTTGCATGAAATTCGGTAAAAATTATTGCCATTATTTTTATAAATTACACATTTTACCATATCAAAAAATTAATAAAAATACAACAATATAACTCATATTCTTTATTTACATATACATACACTTTTTTGTTTTATAAATACATTGGAAGTACCCTGTGGTGATTTCCACATTCAGCGCAACAGCAGCATACAGCGCCATCTACCGAAGATACACTGAACTTGGGAGTGACGTTACAACACGATGTACACAACACTACTAATCCTGAATCGTGATAATCATTATCACCTCGCGTGGTCAGAGGATCCTCCGTTTCTGCTAGAGGGACATAAGGTTTCATCACGTGCTAGGTGCACTGAAGTTGGTTCAAAAAGTGAATTAAGCAATGGAGTAACAGCATAAACATTTTGACTTTTCGTGTTAAGGCTGGTCATAGTGTCTTCAATATTTAATTTCAAAAGAATAAATTGATATGTAAGAATATCTATAGATTCTCACATATACCTACTCAATTTTTAATCATTTTATAGAAGCATTTAGGTAATTTAAAATAATATTGTAATTCGACATGTAGTTTATATTTGGTTGACTTACGAGAAGCTTAAAATACCTGTCTGTTTCCGAGGGTACATATTCGTAGCTGACATTAAGCGCATTGTAATGTCTCTGAGAAATGGCTGTGAAGTAATCCTGGGCTGCAGAATATACCCACCAAAGCACCGTTATTATCACTGTCACGTGGAGCGATGTTGCACGTTTGTTTGAGCTTCATGTATTTACTTTCCTATAGTACACAACTCCTTTGTTACACGTCTCTGTTTGTATTTAACTGACTGATAACCATCTAAACAGCTCAACTAAAATTAGCTTTATGTGAGTGATTAATGTTTTAAATTGTTGACTTTAACTTGACACGTACATATGCGTGACAGCAATTTCAGTAATACTGGTACTAAGTTTAATATTTGGAAAAGGACTAGTTAACCTTGAGACGTTATTTATTCAAAACAAACAAGTTAAAGTCACACTTACGTAAAAATTTTAAGCTATATTTATTAAATTAATGTTATTAATTATTATAGATTAATAGTATTTTTTTCGCTTACGGTATTTATGGCTTTGGCCTCTTCAAGTTTAAAAAAGAAGGCATAAGGCCTTCGCGCTCTTCTTTAAAATTTAAGGTCTTACAGGCTGGCAATAGGCTTGTTAATGGGCAGTGGTGTCAAGTAATTTAACAACAGATTAGCTGCGTGCTCGTAATCGCATATCTTTTAAAAAACTATGCGATACAGATTCGAAGTTGTGAACTATAATTAAATACTTTTTAAATTATTCTTCCAGTTGGTGGTCCTTAGGGAAAATATTCCTTCAGCGGTAGACGGAGCGATAGGTGATTTAAAGATTATTCTAGATGATGTTCAATTTTAAATTTCCACATCAACCCGAGGTGCTTAAATCTCTCGACCTAAATCTTTTTCTGTAATAATGTTGCCATGTATAATAAATTAATACGTTTTAAGTTAATAGGACTAATAATTGTTACAATAAAAATAAATATTATATTTAAACTCACTTAAATTTTCCAACCATCTAAATTGATACGTGTGATTAGAAACAATCTCCGAGGGTAAGCAACGACGGCACAGTACCGTTGGTGGCATGAGGGACTCCGTGATTCGGCAGTTACGTTAAGCAGTCGGTCTCAGTTGTTATCATAGGATAACAGTCGTAAAGCTTAGTTGGAAGCCTTTCGGCGGCTCAAAACCATCGAACGGCAAGATTGTCATCACAACTTGTCATGCTAGTCCTAACCCGCGCTCGGCCAACATGGGGGCGTACGGCTTTTACCCTCTCCTGAGTCCGAGCCCAGCAGTGGGACATTATGGGGAGTCGATGAAACAGATACGATAAGTTTTGTAAATTTTAACTATTAAATATTTCAAGTATCTCGAGAACTTGGAACAAATGTTGATGAAATACGATTATAATCAATATGTTTTATGATAAGTAAACGGACTGTGCTCAGAGAGGAAGCTGAATAGGAAATGCTACCAAAATATGTTTTAAGTGCTTATAAAGTATGTGAAACTTGTAAGAAACATTTTGCCAGAAGAAAACTCTAAACGTAGAGATCATTATTGTTATTTATAAGTAAATAATAAATAAATAATTCATAAAGATACAATTATTTTTTTAACTGTTGAAACTCTAAATTTTTAGTTTAAATTGGTACTTAGTACATACAAAGCTGACTAATAAAGAAATAAACAAAATCAGTTATGTGTTCTTCACAGTAACTAAGCTCTCTTTCATACCATTATTGATCAAAATAAAATAACCTTTCCCGAATCCAATGTTGCCACAAATTTGATATGTTATGCATACACTGCCATTTTGATCCTGAGGGACGCTTTCGATAATTTAACATGGTAAATCTCATTACAAACAAACCCTTGCTTCAAAGAGATGTGCGTGATTTCGCATGAAATGTGAATTAGTTCACTTTCATTTTCAAATATTTGGTTTCATATATCATGTTTGCTTATTTACTTAATGTTGAAAATTAGACAAATTACGCTTCACAAACGTGCCCTATTTTGTACCTCTGCTACAGATAAAATTACCTGCGAATAGCGTTAAGTTGACGATAAAGAAATGTTTGTTTTAGCACTGTCCATTTATAGAGCATGTGAGTAAAATAACTAAAATAAGTGGGTCAAGAGTGAGTAAAGAGACAGTAAAATATATATGTATCAGCATCGTGAAATAAAACAAATTTATTAAAAAAAGTATAATTTTCATGTGATTGCTTTAAATCTATCTAGAGGTATATATTTACATAGGTATGTATAGAAACTGTACCTGTGTTATGAGGTACGTATGTATTGTAATAAAATAAAAGAAACAAAGAACATTTTTCGGCATCTTAAATGTATATACAAAATTACAATTTAGTATCACTAACAAACTAAGCTATTGATGTTTATAAATATATATAGACGAAAAATGACTTTAATATTATCAAAGCCTAAATAGATTATAAAGGAACAACAGCCGGTACCGTCTTAAAAATAAGTATGAAAATCAGAAACCTGTTCTGATTTATTTTTCATTGGCGCCCTGCTTCAATTTGAAGAACTTTGGAGAAATCCAGAAAGTACACTAAAAACCCAATAAAATTTCGTCTGATAAGACAATGGGATTACAAGCCGGAACATTTTTCAATTCTGATGACAAATGTCTACAAAGTGAGTTATGAAAGTCTTTTATATTCTTTATTCAAAATTGATTACACTTTTCAAAATGCTTGTTTCGATAAATGACATTTTGAATGTTAATTTGTTTAATGTTATGTCACTAAAAACCGAAAATTACGAACCTTCGCTGAACTTTTCATTGGCCTAAATACTAGCCAATCTAAAGTTTAATTAGAATTATAATATTTTATTTAGTATGAGCACAACAATGATAAATTAAATCTTTAAAATACATACATTAATATTTTTGAATTAACGTTTTTTTTAATTAAGAACATCCAATGAAATACACCAAAATACCAGATAACGGTTTTTTACCCGTGCACATAATTTTATGAATTAGAAATAGTTCAATTCTTATGGAATTTAGATAAGTAAAATGTGCAAAATTTTGCTGTAGACAAAGTACACTTAGTGAATATAACATAAAAACAGAAACTGTTCTAGGATATTTTGCGATAGTTCAATTCAAACGCTTCTTTATTCGCGGAACAGTTGCAAAAGTTTTATTGGCTTTACTTGAAGCAGTTGTGACACTGTTCCTTACGAATCTCATAAATGTTGTTACTATTTTGTAAGTGATGTGATTGTTTTACACGAAATAGTATTTCTATTAATAGGAATTATTTATATAAACCTTCAAAATGTTAATACAAAATTATATACAAGAAATAATTATAATATAAGTTTGAGTAAAAAAAAAATATCGATATTAATTTTGTTCGCCAGTGAAACCAATAGATGGCGTTGTTAGGTAACACTGAATCGTGATATCGTTTCATTGGTGACAGTGACATTATAAGTAGTTCTAAGAAATTGTTAATATTAGATCTTATTTTAAGAACTTTAAGACCTATTTTGAGAATATACATATTTCTTGTAGTATAATTTCTCACATACGGAACCTGGATTTCATTCCTTCCGTAGTTTTTGTAATTTCTGTTAAGAAAAACTTAAAAAGCGAACAAGATCAATTTAAATAGAAACGGTTGTAGACAAAACTGACCATTAAATAGTTATTTTTTTATTTCGTTAGCTTATCAAAATAACTAACCATGAGCACAAGACTGTATGAGGACTTTTTATTTTATTTTGAATGTGCGTAGCTACTATAGTAATATTATGTACCCTTTTTACTGTTAAATATAATAAAAAACTATATACATTTCTTGCTTCTGTTCAATATTTTGGATCAGTGATAATTTTTAATGCGTCGCTCATTTTTCTGAGCGATGATATTCGAATAAAATATTAGTCACTCGGGATGAAAATAAAAAAGTTTAATCCTTTATGACAGTTTTATGGCTCTTCGGCTGGTTTGATTAATGATCGCTGGGATCATTATTGAAATTTTTACGTTTTAAAAAATATTTAGGAAAGGCTACATACGGTAACGTTACAAACGATTACAAATCATAATTTAATACGATTTTAGACATGTAAAATTTAAATAGCCACCGATATTGACTTGAATTAGAAAAGAGCTTACAAAGGTTAATTATTAATGACTAAAGCGCATACTGAATTTGAATTGATAACAAATTTCTCATATAACAATTTTTCAGGTCATTTCTCATCATGATTTTTGTTTTGGAAATTTTAATTGGTTAACAATTTCCTGAATACGATTTTTTGTCTTTATTTTTTTAAATTATTTTTTTCTATGTTTTTATTCATTGCAAGTTATTGTTATTAAATTCCCCAATGATTAATCGTCATTATCATAATATTTTAATATACGATGTGTAACTATTGAGATGCATGATTTATTAGTACCTAATTCTTTTGAGCACTCTGTTAGAAATCTAAATTTAAAAGAAATTTAAGACTCACATATTGTAGTTACATAATAATTTACAAATCAGACTTTTTCACTGCTTGACTAAGAATAAAATTTAAAGCACATTCGGTTAACAAATAACATTTATATTATACGCGTTCACATACACAAATATATTATACGCGTTCACATACACAAATATATTATACGCGTTCACATACACAATAAATTTTAGAAAATACTCCGAAAGTTACTTCCGCTTCATAAAACGTCCCTACATCGTATCTTTCCACTAAAGTTAGAGGGAGATAGTAGAGTAGCTGTTTGAGCTATCAAATAAAAACTATAGGGACGATGATACAGCTTAAGAAAATTTAAAAAATTTAAGTTCTTAAACTACGATTCAAGTTGTGAGCATTGTTATAGGTGTTATTGCCTTTTTATAATGCCTAAAACCAAAAAAACCTTTGCCTAGAACCAATAGAAATTTTTAATCCATTTTATGAAATATGGATAACAACGTTATATTTCATTTACTAGCCTTTAACATTGACTTTTGCGCTAGCGAAGCCACGGTCAATCGCGCAGAAGTAAATATTTTCATCTCCCATTTTACCTCCATAGAGGTGACATTTCCAAAATTCCTTTCTTAGTGCTCACTTAGGTTATCTAAAGATCCGACATGCAATATTTCAGGATTCTAGGTTCAGCGGCTTGGGTTGTGCGTTCATCTCTGGGTATCTTAGTCAGTTACCTTCCTCTATTATCTATGTAGATGAATCAATAAAATCAATATGAAAAACATTATTCTAATTATCTGTTTTTGATGTTACAGGTAAAACCGATTTAAGGCTCCAGTTACTACATTTGTATATGAATCACTAATGTGAGTAATATGGTATAATTAAATATATTTAAAATACTATTTCCATGTGGGACACTGCTCTTCTATCTAATGTGTAAGTGAATAGTTTATACTCTCTTGCTTCATTTCAAAGATGGGTGATCTCAAACTCACTCGCGATATTGAAACTTTATGCTTGGAGACAGTATTATATGTGATTTCGATTTAAAATTTTCCAAAGAAACTCCAACCACACGAATGGGTTACTCAGTCTCTAAAAGGTTTTGCGTATTCGGATTTGAAATTTGTATGAAATAGTCACGAGTTTAACATATATGAATTGATGCTAAGTTTTTATAATTGAGTTTTAATTCTATTACTATTGTACTTACTTTTGTTCTTATTTAATGTTTTTCTTTATTTAACATATTTTGAAGTCATATTCAACCACTCTTTCCTATAAGTTCAAAAACAAAGTTTCATCACCTCTGACACTTTTTAAACTTGTGATGGAACTTTATGTTTCGGTTCCTTCCATAAGTTCACTTCAAACTCGCTAATAACGCAAAAGTTCCACAGCTTACTACCACTACTGGTCCTCCGTAATAATGACTGGTTCGTTACAGAAGAGGCCATCAAAAGACAAATGACTAATTACTATCTGGTAAAATCACAAAGACTTAAAGTGCACTTTGTAGGAATCTATAGTCTTGTTAAAAAGTTGAATCTTGAATTTCGTTCCACCCATGTGTATACCGGTTATCTAGGTAAAAAGAAGCGTATGTTCTTCCTCAAGAATCAAAGTATCTCCAAGCCAAATTTTAGCGTAATCAGTATAGCGGTTTCCGTTTTAGTTGACCTGATGGTGCCCGTTCATACATAATTTACGATTTTAATCATTATGTTACAAAAGAGTGTAACTTACGCCTTTTCCGAAAATTTATTTGATCTTGAAATCATAAATAACCTAAAAATCGTTAATCACAACTTGTTTAATCGATAAGTAGTACTAAAATAAATTTCAATTTTATATTTCACTCGTAAATTTGTGATAACGTTAAACAGACGTGTTGCCCATTCGCTATGACGTCATGCGGGTAAAAATGCCGTAAATTGTAGCAATTTTAACTAATTTAAAATGAGTTACTATCCTTATGGATACTGGTAAAGATAGAACAATACATCCTGTGTCGGTGTTTACAAATTCTGTTATATGGATGAATAAAAATTGATATAGTGATTTATGGCAAACAAATTAATCTATTATAAAGTTTAGTCTGAAGAGATTTGTGTTCATTATCTCTCGAAAAGTCATTATTCATTTTTTGCATGATGATATAGATAACTTTTAACGGCTATACAATACTTTTAGTTTACATCCTTGGGCCGAAACAGGCCGAAAAAGCCGTTGCATAAGCCTTAGATTCTAACCGTAAGCTCTGACGCCAAATTTATTAAACCTTTTGTATATCCTTTTTTTCTGCAACCAGATTAATAACATTTTTAATTATAATGTAAATATATATTTTTGTAACTGTTGATTATTCGCAACAGTTACATACCGAGTATTGTAAAAAATACAAACATAAGCATTGTATTAAAGAAAACAATATAAACATTTCCTTGCTTAACGACTTTCTTGAAAACGTAAAAATATATTCAGGAATATAGTTTTATAATTAAATATATATAAGAAAACTATACAAACAACAAGTTCAAAAACATTACACAGAAATCAAAGCATTGTTTTGTAAATAAAATGTTAAAAATATTTGACACAATAATTCATAAATATCATCAAGTCTTAAAAATGGGCCTAATTATGTTATTCTATTCGGACTATCTATACAAACTTTTTACACCAGAAGAAGTGCAAAGTATCTGTACAATGGAAAATCGAATGACAAGAGTGTGACATGTGTTCATACGTACTTGCATCATAAATTGTACTAGAGTGCTGCAAAAGAGGACTGCCGGTGTTACACTATTAGTAGGTACTCGTTGCAAGTTATTCAAGTTATCCAGTTTTCTTGGCCAGAGTAATAACTTTTGTCATTTTGCTTCCTCATCTCGGTAATTAGAAAACCGTTCGATTAGAAAACTTTGAAAATATGCTTTTACAATCGATTAACTTGATTTATTAGATTTTATCCATATTAAAGTTATTAAAACATTTTTTTAACTAAGGTGATATTTTTTTATTTTTAGGGTGTCTTAGTTCAAATATCAAACTCTAACAAATTTGCTATGAATTCTCATTCACAAATTTGTTCGTCTGCCAGTCAAGGGCCTAAGTTTACTATAATAGTACTTTAAACCTATATATATTTATATTTAGCGGTAAATAAAACACATTTTAAGTTACTGAGATATTTTCTTCTCGTTTATGCTATATTGTGGAATAACATTCTATGAATCTTATTAAAGTTATTAGGAATATGTGTTATTTATTATTATTTTAGTTAGAAGTAAGTTAAACTGTTAGTTTGAAAAATTTGCGAAAAATATATTAGTGGTAAACATTTATATGAAACTAAGAAGGGCAAAATATCAAATGTTATTAAGTTAAAAATTCTGAAAATACACACCCTTAGTTAAAAATTCTTGGAACCTCGTTTTTCGCATAGCCCGACAAGCACTTGATATTTTGTGTATTTGAGCTCATTAAGTGTAAACCACCCTTAGCACAGCTGTAATGTTGTTTTATCCTGATTATATAGCACCATATGGTAGACGGGAATGTTTACATGTGGCTGGCATATTAAACTGATGTTTTTTGAGTTTTACGTTTTACATAATTAATCTCGTTTAATGCGAAGGTTGGTTTAGCAGGTGTTTTTCCACTGACCATTAATATAAAGCAAGGTTTACATTTCTCTGTTAATTGATCTCATATTTTATTCAATATTCATTTTTGTTACATTAAACAGATATGAAACAGATGTATAAAAAGTGCATTTTTGCACATGTTAATATTTTATGGAAGAGCCATGTTTCCGTATGAATGGGCCGGCTCAACCGGAGTGATACCACTGCTTCACAGAAAACAGGTATGAAACAGCGCTTGCGCCGTTTTCCACCGAGTGAGTAAGGATATCGGAGACCCAAGTGCGTTGACCTTAGGGGGATGGGGTGGGTCCATCCCCCAAAGCTCAACGCACTTGTGACGCCTCTGATGTTGCGTATGCAAACCCTATTCTAAAAAAAATTGTGGAGAATACACACTTACTAAAGTGAGTATTGTACTTAAGTGAATATTATAATGATTTATCGCTCTTAAAATAAAATTAAAAACAATACCCATTAGATCGTTTTCTAATCTATAATTATTAATTATTTTAAACTCAGTTTGCAGAAACGAAGATTAAGGTAAACAAGTCAAAGTGATGTCACTAAGGCATAAAAAATGCATTAAGTCATCATTATTCGTTGTGAGACATTGGTGTGCCGTACATTTTTTTAATAAATTGTCAATTTCAAATTGAGAATTCAATACTAAGAACCACTTTAATACACACTAATATTTCACCTGTTAAAAAAGCCACAGTCGTGTTGTTGAAATTCCAAATAGTTTTTGCGTTTTCGGCAACTTTAAAAATAACAACTTTATTATTTTTAAGTCCAAATTAACATTGATTTTAGGTTATCATATTTTTAAATTAAGTTCATCTCACGTATGTTTTCAATCGAATCTTTTGCACAATTTTTTTCTTCCACAATTTTTGTTTGTTTTAAAGAAACATAAAATTATTCCCTCCTAAAACTGTAAACAATTTAATTTTTCTTTCGTCAGTCAATGTAAGTTCTGTAGTAGGCAATTAGGAGGTAGCAGAATTTAACAATAGCTACAAATAGTTGAATACTTCCGGTCGCCTGTCAAAGCCTGCTGAGAAATCTTTCAACATTTACTAATTAAAGTTGAATGTTGTTTGATTTATGTAGAAAGCATTTCAAATTCTTAATTTAGGTTGTTGATAAATGATTACTCAAACAAAACAAGAAAACCTTTTAACATGTTTGTATGAGTTTCAACTTAGTCAAAGCTAGTGTCTTAAGTTTTTGGTAACTGCTGCTAATTTATTTAAGAACTTGTTAAATATAATTATAAAATGGGAGCTAACTTAGCCGCTCGACCGCTTGCGACTTAAAAAAATAGGCACCTTACTATGCCAGTTGTTTTGGACTGCCGATCTGCAACTGATACTTAAACTTAATTTTTGACTCGCTCGAATATAGCATTTCAATTGTTTTACCTGTTATGAATAACCCTTGATAAATATTGCTATCATCATTATCATATTATTTTAGAAGTTTTACTAAGAGTACTTGTCATTTTAACGACATTTTGTATCTATAGTACTGGTCTGTAAGCGATTTACAGTACACGGTGAAGTAAAGCTTCAGAACCTAGTCATGTTTTTACAGTCCCTTATTCAAAGGGACATATTAGCACCTTATTACTACTACTGCTTACTAGTACTAAGCCTCAACTAACTATTACTGTATTTATCAGTGGGCTGCATGGCTGCAAAACGTTATGTTAACGATTAACTAAAATAAAATAATGAAAATAAAGAATATATGATAATCTTCTATTTTATTTCGTTTTAGTAAATCAATATTTACAAAAATACAAAAAAGCTTTTTTGTGTTTGCTGATTGAAGTCGGCAATTTTGAAGTCACACATTTTATGACAAGTTCCAAAATAATCTTAAATACAAATATTCAAATTGTATCTCTGTAACAAAACCAATTTTGGCCTAATCCCAAGACCGCTGTGTACCGATCAATCTCCAATTCGTTTTTCTTTTGTGTAGCTTCCTTATGTATTTAATGTTTATCTTATCATATGTTAAATCTTATTTTTATTTATATATACCGACTCTCGTAGAAATCAAAATATCTATTACGTTTAAAATTCAATAGCAGTACTACGAAACCCATATTTTTAACAAAACCAATGAACACTTTCCACGTTAAAATTTATTTATGCCATAATATATTTTTATTGAACTGCTAGAAAAATGAGTAGTTATAAGCCTGTGTTGACGTTCTTGGTAAGACGTTTTAACACCTATGAAATATAAAAATAACCTTGTTATTTATTTATAAGTTCATTTAAAATTTTTTATAATATCTGTGAGCAGATAAATGTCTTTATAAATATTATATATATAATATTTATAAAGACTTTAGTGTGGCTCACTATAATGCAAGGCTGCCATAGTGTGGGTCACTATAATGCATTGTTACATTGTCTGTATGAGCCTTGAGCATGATGACCACCACTCTTGGATTCTGCTTTTGCAAAGGTATGGATGGATATATATGTCAAAAATATTTATTCAGTCTGATTACAATGGTACAGGCAATTTCTAGTTTGGAATCAAACAGCCGTATGTGAGTTATATGAAGTTTTCATTATATTCGTAAAATACAAAGTAGACCTTGAACTACTACTGTTGGGAATGACAACCGACAGTGCTCTTATCAGTAAAAATGAGCGTTCTCTCGCCTGTTCATTATTAAACCCTTTTTGTGTAAGTAGTGTACCAGTCGATTTAAACATCGATATTAGTATAGGTACCATGTTGTTGGGTATAAACAAGAGCCGTTGATTCTAAGAAGAGGTGAGAAAATAACAACAGAGTCACAACAGTGACATTAATCTGGTATTCAGTCGTAAAGCGAAACCATTTCAGGCTCATAATGATTTCTACACGGTCTCATTCCTCAGTAGTTTACTGAGCGGAATTTATTGATCAGTATCTTTGATGCATTTTCCACCACGACGCAGTAAAATGCCATAATCTCTGACATATGACAACGAACTTAAATTACACGTTGTCAGTATTCCCGTTATAAATATAAGCGGTGGGTTATTTCAAACGTCTTTGTCACGCTATCTATTGCGAAGGGCTTGAATGAAATTTTGTAATGAAATTCCGAGTAGATTCATAAGCGGTTCTTGGAAAGTCACTTTCATTCAAAAGGTTTGGAATTATTCACTCTTTGTAAAAGTGAGACCTCATTCTTTTATTCTATTTTATTTTACTCCTTGAATTTCTGGAGTCTGGAAATGGACTAGATTCTTGAAGTGAAAAATTCTTTAGGATTTAAACACTTTTTGGGTAAACAAATATCATGGAGCTTGCATCATGGTTACCGTACGCATTCCGTAAGCTAAATTTTGTTTTACTTTTTTTTATAGCGCATTTTATTTAAAGATCAAATAAGTTCATTTCAGATGAGTTTAGAGGCGGAGAAGCTTAGAGTTAGAGGCGCTCATAGGCCATTTGCACTCGGTGATTGGAAACAATCACCCAGGGTAGCGGTTAGAACCTGGATGGGTGACCGCTAGTGGCATGTTACCATGAGCGTCTCCGTACTTCGGAGGTCACGTTAGGCAGTCGGTCCCGGCTATTATCATAGGATAACAGTCTTGAAGCTTAGTTGGAGGCCTTTGGGCGGCTTGAAAACATCCAACGGTAACATTACGTAGCCACAACGTTGTCTTGCCAGTCCCCAACCCACAATTGGCCAGCGTGGGGACGGCATGGTCTTAACCCTCTCCTGAGATCCGAGCCCATCAGTGGGACATTATGACTTGTTGACGAGATGAATTTAAAAAACTGTTTGCTACTGTTGTTTTAATTTCATTTCGACTTGTTGGCAGTTCCAATGACTGCTATGTATTTTTTTATGTTATGATTGTATTGATTTGAATACCGTAAAAATTGTTGCTATGACATGTAAATTATATCCAACCACAGAAAATATATTCACATCAGTTATTGAACTAGTTGTGATATTAAACTTATCACATGTACACGCAAGTATACTTATGATACGTTACTATTATTCAGAAATTTGTACGTAAAAAGATTTCTTGTTTCATAAGTTTCAGTACTACCCTCTCACAGAAGACTAACCTAATGCTGTCGTGTTTCGTTGGTTGTCGTTAGTACGAGACCAACGAAGCAGGCGCATCTCAATAGGCCGCAAAAGTATGGGTCACCATGCTGGATTTTTGCATTGGCTGCATTCACAATTACTATGGTGACCACTACTTGTGGATTCTACTCATATTTTCCATTATGCAGAGTAGAGTCAATTTTGCAATTCCATATATAAAAAGAAGCTTATAACATTTAAAAATACTTCATTAAAATTGTTCTCATAATTTGAGAGCGTCACCCTGTAATCCGATAAACAAATAATTATTCAAACCTGTTTTCAACTCGTGACTCTGAGAAACAAAGTACAGTGTAATTAAAACTCTGTTTCTTTTTTATTTCATTAAAAAACATTCCATTCATGAATATCCATGAAACATCAGTGAATTTTGTTTTAGACGAAGCAGAATAAAATGCTATTCATTATTTATACAAAGGTTCTTCATATTTAGAAACGGGCTTAATTAATTTTAGTAAAGATTTCAACGTTGATCCAGTTTTGGAAGCATTTAAGGAAAACGTAACGAAATAGTGACTATTTTAAAGTCAAGAAGTGGTAAAAAGAATTATGTCCTAAAAAGCTCGATATATTTATTTTAATTTTATAGAATTAGCAATTAATATTGAGAAATGAAGAAATATTATACATTAAAAATTGACTTTATCTGTCTGTCTATCTGTTACGCTTTCAAGGCTAAACAGCTGCACCGATTTTAATATAAAATTGAAATTTTTAGACATACTTCAATTCTTTAGGAAGGACATAGGAAACTCTTTTCTGCGATAACTAACGTATACACGGGCAGTGCCGCATGTTTGTATGCCGGGCTATTGCCGCGCTTAGCCTCTTGATTGAACTGTTAGTTTACACCATTTACGTGGGTTTGTCATCTTCTTACTCCAACCATTCTGGATCATCCAAGCAGCTCAGTAGCCTTTTCAGGTCACTACATGTTTCCGGGAGAAATGTTGATTGGTGGATATCTGTCCGTTGATCTGCCACATTTGTACATTCTGTGCGAACGTGCTACAGCGTTTATTTTGCCTCCATGCATCTCCTGCACAGAGGGCTGTCTGTTGAATCTATAGTGAATAGGTGCTTGTTTAGGGGACAATGCCCAGTCTATGACCTTTTTTTGGGCTACTTTTTTTATGCCACCAGCCTGCATTTTTTGTTTGACAGGTAGAGTCGCGTATTCAGTGCCGCGTTTAAAAACTATTAGCTTTTGAACGCGGCCCTGAATATAAATACAAATCTATAGATATTAAAGGGATTGCCGTCATAGACTATAGAGTACATATGTATTAGGAAACTATTATTTACTTTCAAACATTCAATTCAGATAAATAATTTAGGGATTGAATAATAAATCAAACAAATACGAATTTCCGACTGCGAAAGATTTCATCCAATTTCAACTTAATACTTACACATCCACGGTAATTGAATCTTTTTATGATAATTAAATCTAGGCATAACCATGATTGTACCTGAGATTCAATCCAAATGTATCGAAAGTATCGTTTACAAATTCTATATTCTGCATCTACCCCGTACATATTTATTAAAATGCAATCAAAAAGCAAAACAAAAATTAAAAGAAAATTATTCTAATTATTTACAAAAGTAAAATTGATATCTCGTCTTTTCTTAAAACGTTAAAAGATATTAATGGCTACTAAAGTTAAAAAACAAAAAATAGTTAGTTATAGTAGCAAGAATAATATCTTCAGTCTAATATGCCTTTAGAAATATCTAGCTGACCACGGGCTATATACGTTACTAGCTTAGCCACGCAACTTCATCTGTATCTTCTATTTCCCGTATCTTATTTAGCATGAGCCAAATTTGTTTATAATTAAAATGATTATACTGAGCCAACCTGTACCGTAATCCCAAAAATGAAACACACTTTGAAGTGAGGATATTATTTATTGATTTAGACGGCATTCATACAATAGTCCGTGGGCCTTAATATCGCCATATAGTGAATCGGTATAACGCCATCTATCGAACCCAAACAATAACATCTCACTGTGATCAATAGGAGTGAAAGTGGATAAACGAAAAATGATTCTAAAACAGAGGAAAATTAAATATTATCTATCAAGATCGTCACCCTATAATCTAACCAATACTAAAAGATACTTTCAAATCAATAACTAGTAATCCCTGAGATAAGTACGTTTTATAAAATAAACAAAATCTTCAGCTTTATAATATTAATGTGGATTAGTATAGTATATATCGATTAGTGTATGTAACGTTGTATACTTCAAAGTTGAAATATATTTTATTTTTACTGAAAGCCATATCCAAAAAAAGCTACTTAGCAGAATCGAAAAATTAAGGTATGTAGTATTTTATCTAGATATCATCAATCTCTGTCTACGGCCTCTCGGGTATTAATGCTTATACGAGTGAGATCTATAGGTAGGGCTTTTACGTTCAAAAATATACAGGGTACTTTTTTCAAATGACCAAATACTGAGACCGATCACTTCTTTTATCTTATATTCATTAGTCAATCAAAACTTAACTAGATATGGGTCACCGTACCTACTTGAGAGATTTAATTAGTCATTTCATTCTATATATATAAATTATTAGTAAATTCGTAAAATAATTCTTTTTTCAATGATAATAAAATCTTCGCTAGTTAAAAATTTTATATTGATAGAATAAAGTTCGTAAAACATTTTTTTTTATTTAATTCAATTTGGTTTCTCCTTTCAATGTTAAGTCTATGCACTAATATGTCTCATCAAGCTATTAGCTTATGTGTTATATTTATTTATAAAAAAAAATATGTATACCAATCGCTCACCCTATAATGCAGACTGTTAAACATTTTCAAGGTTCTCTTACAATTAAAAAGTAATTTATGGCCAAACGATTGTCATACTTCTCAAACTTCTAAGGTCTGACCAGATCATCAACTAATCGGCCTGAAAACTTTTAATATCACGATATAGAGTTGACAGTTAGTCTGTACGGCTACAAAAATTTAAGTTTAATAGATATTAAACCATAAAATTGGACAATATTAGAGCAAAACATTTTTTTAACCTGAACTGGAAAAATAAAATAAGCAACGGGGGAGAATTGTCACGTTCTCTTTGACGCAAAACGCTTTGTTCGCTTCTAAAATCGAACTAGACATCAAAACTTCATAACACTATTTCCGCAGAGGGCACTTCCAATTAGTGAGGTCGTTCTAGTCTCTGCTAATGATGTGTCCAAAGTTGAAGAGTGCTTTTGTCGCCCTGCACTGACGTATGATTATGTTTAAGAAATATCGTTCACAATAGTTTTGTTACATTCTCTTAGAAATATGTTCATATTGTTTTCCCAAACATTATAGATACAATATACTTATCATTAGATATTTTTGAGACATTTTCAAAGCAATTTCGTTTTATGAAAATTTTTACTGAAATATTTTATAAGATACAACACATTGTGTTTTACTGCTAAATATTATAATCGTATGAATGTTTAGCTCGGATTGATTATAAACCTTTAATAGAAAATTTGAGTATTGGACTCAAATTAAATTATATTAAATTTATAGGTAGAGATGGAAATGTAATTTTTAACACGGCTAATTTAATATATTGAATTATGTATACGATGCTAACAATTTTTTTTTTATATTATATGTAAATATCTATATATTCCCGACTTTAAATACGTTTCATGATATCAATAATGTTGTGCAAATGGACCTAAATTAAAACAAAGTAACCTGTAATAGAGAGGTTAAAAGAAAAGGATTAAACCGGACATACTTTAAGATGTATAAGATTTACCAGTTTAATGGCCCATGAGTCCTATCTAAAAATTTGTAATGGGTGGCCTAATTAATGAACTTTGAGCATATTTTCACCACAATTCTACTCAATCCGTGTTACGTGGTGTGTCCTATATATCGGGAATTACTGCCAACATTCAATGAAATCAATTTAACAATAAAATTACTAATTTATTTTATCTAAAATTCCCAAATATAATAAGCATACTCTACTCAGCCATTTCAACGTAACTGGGTAACCCTCAGACATACTGTCATACTTGCATACTCAAATCACGGACATACCACTTTCATTCATATTATTTCTATATACTTATGACTCTGTAGTTGGGCTGTAGTAATTAACTAAAATCAAGCTGTTGAATTAGGATGAGGTTACCGCCGCCTTAGCCAAAGTGACATTAAACATTTGGAAATCATGACACTCAAGTCACACAGTATTACCCAATTATACGAGAGAATAGGGGCATTCGCTATTGTAGAGGGACATTCCACATTAATCACTTGCGTCTTGGCTAAGGGACCAGGATCAATAGTTGTGAAGAGCCTTACAGGAGGTTCATGTCCAGCAGTAGACTTCTTTAAGCTTAAATGAAGTTATTTGCTATCGGGTGATCCGCTTCCTTATCAACCCTCCTGTATCATAATAAAGTTTCCTAAATTCAGATTAAGTAGAAGTCCTGACCGAAGTGTTACATACCATATTTCGTCTTATGAGATAATGTTTGTACTGTACTATTATGCATGCCAAGTAGGAGGCCGTCGCAAGCTTGTCAAATAAATCAAGTGTCTCTATTGTCAGAAGTAATGTTTAGAACGTGAGTATTTTATATTTTGTAATATGTTATTTTCTCAACAAATTTAGTTTTTCTAATAGTTTAAATATCAAATTTTGTCTTTAAAATGGTCACTTTTCTAATGGTATTTATTTTTATAATCATACATTTAATAGGACGTGATTAATTTATGGTTGAGCCACCAGTTAAAACCTGGAACTCACTACCAGCGCACGAGTTTCCTTCCCACTACGATCCCGGGTCCTTTAAGCGGGGCGTGAAAAAGCATCTTACCAGGCCGCCATAGTGTAGATCACCATGCTGCACTGTTCTTTTTCGCATTGAGGATGGTGACCACCACTCTTGAATTGTGCTCATGCTTTCCATCAGGCAGGGCAGAGGCATTTTGGCAGCTTATACATAAAAAAACAATATTAAGGCCCCATCCCATCTTAAATATCCGTAGCCGTAGCTCAAAAACTTATTCAGGCACGTTTCAGTATTTACTTATGTCGTTTGCCTTATGTTATTGATACAGATATATTGATACGCCAAAATAAATATCAATCTTAGAAAAATTACTAAAGTGTATTAGTCACAGTACAAATGTTCATTTTTATCACTAAGTACAGTGGAACCAAAATAGGTAATTACATTTTTGAGCTATTTGGGGTTGCGATGGAACTTTCATGGGGTCCGAGTGCTCGCGCTTCGTTTAAACAAGTAGCTAAGCAACCGATTGAAGTTTCTTGTCACCAGAAAGCCGGCCTTTTTCTAGCACAGAGAATTAGCATTGCCATTCAACGTGCCAATGGTGCCAGCCTCCTGGGAACACTACCAGTAGGCAATGATGCGGAGGATTTTCCTGACGCTTGTGTGTACATATTGATATAAATTCTTTTTCTTATTATTATTTCCTAGTTTTATATTTTATATTTTCTGAATATATTTCGTAGATGGCTAAATTTTAAGCATAAAAGGCGATTCCATGTCGTTATAAACTGAAAATTAGGACTATAACTTTATTTTTTTTAAAAGTATATAATGAAGAAAAGATTCTGGTAATTTCAACTTGTATAGCGTTTTATAGAAAATACGAGATCTGTTTCGAGTGTCCAAGTTCAGCTATTCGTCGAGAATTTATTGTGATTGAAGTGATCATTATAAGACTTTTTTGAGAAATACAAATAATAATAATTTTGCTGATTCCAATTCCATTACTTTTGCAACTTGAACAATGGCTTTCCATAACAATTCATAGAAAATGGAAAAGTTTTTTTCACTAAATATAACATTTATAGGATAGCAGATAAGATTAGCTACGTATCAGTTATAACATAAAATACCAAGACAGGAAAATTTCCCAATGACTTATTTTTAATTTTCATTTGTGTCAAGGAGAAGGTGGCGATTTGGAAACTTTCATCTCAAGAATAAACTTTATGTATCAAATAGAAAACAACCTCAGTTAATAGTTAATAGTTTTCAAATAATTTAATTGTAAGCTTAATATTCTTTCTGGTGTAAATAATATTATGAATCAAAAATCCCTACATGATAGATAATATTGTACACATAGCTTTTACTATCTTTGTCATTTAGGCCAACTATTATTTCCGAGTCTTTGGCTGAAGCTTGAACGTAAAAATAAATGTAGTGAAGAATTTTGTACTGATTTACAAATTCTGAAAGATTTCCCTAAGGTACTCATCTACCTTAGGAAAGTTGACAATCGAAGCGATATCGTTCATTATTGGAAATGTACCTAACTCAAAATACCAATATATAATTTCCAACTAGCAAACTGAGTTAAAAATTTTGTTTACATTTTAGTTTTAGGGATTAGTTAAAATAAGAATGGAAATAGAATAATAATGTAACTCCACATCAACAGATTTTAGTAGTTTTTTACTAGACATTAGCTTCTCTTAAGGAAAGAGGTCTTGGCTTACTTTTTCAAACTGGCCAGACGATTTGATATAGGGTTTTTGTCTTGAGCTCCCCATCTTTAATACCTGACGCAAAAAGAGGAGTGTTATAAGTTTGACGTCGATGTCTGTTTGTCTGTCTATCTGTCTGTCTGCCTGTCTGTGTGTATGTGTGTCTGTCTGTGGCATCGTCTAAATCTATGTTTGGTTAATATGGGCCTAGCAAGTCCAAAATGATGTAAAGCATTTTTAGCGTATGATTACTTGATTAAGTGCTTGCAGAGGGGGGTCTTTAAAATTTTTTTTTGGCAATGCAGCTGTCCTGCTTTGGTTGCTCTCTTAATCAGTTTTTACGACACCCGTGGGATGAATAAAGGTGATACTCTGTGTTTATTACACACCATACGGACAGTTTTCGGATTTTATATTACAAATAATATTTTCAAATGTCAACGAAAATCAATATACAAATATTCTCTCATGGGAATAATATTGAATTTTGTAATTATTGTGACTGGTAATAATTTGGAATTACTGACAACCTTATTTCTAGGGAAAACTATTATGAAATTACTATTTTATTTCTAATTACCTGGTGCGGGAAGCTGGTGGATGCGGGCAGCTGTGGACCAGTTCTTGTTTAAATCTTGGGGGAGTCTTTTATCCAACAGTGAACATCTTTTGACGGAGATATTGAGGATGACAATATATCTCATTACGAAATGCTATACGACTTCATAAATCCCGGTTTAAAATTATATACCCACTTGGTTATTTTTTGACAGACTCGTCAGCGTCCGTAAAGACACCGTATAGATAGATCAGCTACAGTATTATTTTACTGTAAAATGTGGCAAATAAATACGTCTGTTATTCATTTAAGATAGACCTTGAGTCTCTATAAAGTTTGGACAAAAGAACCTTGTGGAATACCCTGGAGCATCTGACTTAACCCTTGTTACTGTAGCTTCAATTTAAATGAGGGAGAGTATCTAAATACGGTACAAAAATAGCTTAAAGCAAAACGTGTACTAAAACAAAATTACAAACATCTAACCTGGGGCTTTATAATATAATAACAATCCACGCCTGTAATCTAAAAAGGTCGGCAGTTATTGTATAAATTTGGAATTCAGTTTAGTTTTACAAATATTTATATTGCGTAAGCTTCAAAGAAATTCCTTTAACATTGATCTCAAAATTGTAAATGACAACAATGATTGTATTAAAGTGTTATGACCCTGTTTTCATAACAGATATTGTTGCAAAAGATAATACGAATTCAAAGCAGGTAAAACAATAGACCTTTTAGCAGATGGCTTACCTATTCGTACTTTTATTTTTCAAGCAACAAAGCAGTTTCATCGACATATTTCTCGGGATAAGACTTCAAACGATATTGTGATTCTTCGAGTTTCTGTCAGATTTGTTATTAAAATAGTTTTGTTGGAAATAGGTATGGCTCTGTAAAGGATATTAAGGGGCGCTCTTAGCCCAGTTGTACTCGGTGATTAGAAACAATCACCGAGGGTAAGCAACGATGGCGTGGTCTGTACCTGGATGGGTGACCGCTGGTGGCATGTTACCATGAGCGTCTCCGTGATTCGGAGGTCACGTTAAGCAGTTGGTTAGCAGAATAAGCTTAGTTGGAGGACGTATGGCCTTAAATCTCTCCTGAGAGGAGACCCGGGCCCAGCAGTGGGACATTATGGGTTGTTGTTTAATTGAAAGGATATTTGTCGTCTCCATTTACTTCTACCTTAAAAATTTAAGATAATTATTGTTTTACAATATGTACATATATCTATATCATTTTTTCTTCGAAATTATATCATTTTCGCTTAAAACCGCTACTGGTTCCGTTACCTAGGTAATTGAGTTTCCTGAAAGATCATTTATAGACTATTAACGTCTTTAAAATTCTCAGATTTTCTCTATTATAATATGCATGTATTACATGTCATTTGAACGTTTCACTTGAATCACTATCTATTACTAAAAATTACATTATAATTCGTTGAGTACTTTAAAGGATCTTAGTGAACAGGCAACGGAAGCGTTTTTAATTGATACCATGTAAAGAAATATGACATATATATGACTATGTAAAGATATATGATAGATATATGACTGCCTCTGTGGCGCAGTGGTAGCGAATGCGACTGCTGTGCAAGAGGTTTCGGGTTCGATTCCTGAGTCGGACCAAATGTTTGTATGATCTACAAATATTTGTTTCAGAGTTTGGGTGTTTTCTATGTATAATATATATGTATTTACAAAAAATAAGTATTAATATCAGTTGTCTAGTACCCATAGCACAAGCTCTGCTTAGTTTAGGACTAGATGGCGTTGTGTGTTAAAATGTCTGAACATATTTATTTATTTATTTATATAACGTACATGTAGTTACAAGAATATGAATGTGCCGTAAGTCATTTGAAATATTCTCGTATTACATCAAAACTGAATTTCAGAGTAACACTAGAATCCTTCAAATGAATTCAACTCAATTGGTGTTAAATTTGTGACAGAACAATATCTTTTGTACATCGTCTACAAACGCTATAAATCCTTAGAAACGGGAAATTCGATATCTCGTTAAAATTGTTTATTGTTCATGGAGAGGGAGAGAAAATAAATTCCAAATATCTGGAACATTAATTAAGAGATTTTTTTAGTAAAGTTTATTTACTTCTTTATTTGTTTCCCTTATTTCTTCACTTCTTGTGAACAATGGATATGTTCAGCTATACAATACTAATGTAATATGGATTTTTGGCTTCCTATTTTATTATTGTGATATGAATTTAAAATTCCGTTGAAATGAGAAAATGTTCCTGTCTCATTTTTGTCCTGGTGATTAATTTAAAGATTATATAAAAGTAAAATTTAAACAAAGTGAAATGCTTGCAATAACATATCTTCGTGTAATATTTACTTCTGTAAAATCTATTAATAGTTAAAATTTATTAATAGAGCGTGGCACATTCTGCTTGACAGTCAATTACCTTGAAACAAAGCTGTGGATGACTGTCTTATCGTAATTAAATCTTGAGCATTCAGTAGTGATTTACATTATGTGTATAATGTGCATATACCATTTTTTTATGTGTTGGTAAGTATACTAGAGAAATACAACTCGAATAATGGTCGTTTATCACGAGAAGAGTACGTGATAAGCAAAGTTTCAAAGAAAGTGAATTTAAATAACAATACCTACGAACGTTTATGCTTTTTGTATTTCTTATTGTGTTTTGATATAATAAATGGATTCTGAAGCTCCCATTTCCAAATGCGTTTTCTGTTGAAAAATACAAAATATCGTGAACATCTTTTTAAAATAACGGCTGGTTATAATACGTTCAATCAAATTAACTATTGCAAATCTAATAACGGTATTATTGTTTTTATTGTATTTGGCTGTAGATTCCAAAGAATTTTTCTTTGTGAAGCAAGCATTTTTACTATATTTGTTACAGTAACTTGAAACAGGCTAAAATTAATTTGTGAGAATTGGCTCGAGAGGCATCACGAGCCCCTCTCATACCGGCAGCGAGTCCGGTACTACAGAAGACTCAGGCGCTGGAAGTCACAAAACTATCTTCGTCCTTCATAAGCGCAAGCCTTGGGGTGATGGAAGAGGCCACCTTTCACCCTAGCAGAAGCACGCTGAGTTGGAAAGAAAGGGACAGCGAGGTTCCTGCACTGGGAGAGGAGGCGTCTATAATCTGTGCGCAAACACAGGTACATTCTTTGCTCCCTCACTCTCATAATAAATTGTTTAAATGTCTTAATGAAAAAGCTATTGATAAAGATGGATACTGTAGCAATTTGCTGGGTGAATCAGACGAGTAATTAAAGGATAGAAATATTAAGGGATAAAGCATATATATATATTTTGTAAATACATATATGTAATGTTTTGATTACACCCAAACTCCGAAGCAAAATATTTGCAGATCATTCAAACATTTGATCCAACAAAGCAGTCGCATCCGATACCACTGCGCCACCGAGGCCATTAAGAGGCATATTCATTAAAGAGGTGATTCGGGTAATGTGAAAAGCAACTCGATCCGATTAGATTCATAAGCCTGTAACTAGAACTCTGTAATTGACTCCTTAATATTCCTCTAATATATTCTCTTTAAAGCCATTCACTACAAAATTATATGTACATTTTTTACTATTTAAATTCAAGGATTTTTTTTTCAATGGATAAACTGAGTCCCTTATTTGAATTCAAAGCCGTTTGATTGGGGAAGTCTCTTGAGCTTACAAAATACCGCTTGGTTTTGGCTAACACAAAACCGCAGAAAAACAATTCACAATAGGAAATGAGCGGTTTGTTATTCTGCGTATTATTAAAAATACGTTTAAAATCCATTCGTTGTTTCATATAAATCCCAATATTCTTGACATTTGTGACTCCTATATTTACGTAGAGTATGTGGAAAGTTTGTTGAGGAAGGTAAAGAAATGTGTATATGTGTATGTCGGTTATTGGTATAAAGATTAGTCTGTGTCCTCCCTCAAGAATTAAGGTATGCCTACTTTCATTGAAATCAATTCGGTTTAACCGTAAACGCATTATGGATAGACAGGAAGACAGCAGACAGAGTCACTTTCGAGTTTATAATATTGTAATATGGACGTATGGATAATACATATAACAACAATAAAAAAATATTACTTGCACGTAACATAAAATTATTACAAATACTTAACATTGTTTTAGTATAATTATTATATAAGTAATTATATAGGTAATGGTAATTCATAAGTTTTGGTATTAAAGTGAAAACAGAAGAGTTCCAATTCTGTTTAGGTCTATGATAACTATTTAAATTTATATAGTTAGATAAAAGTTACCTACCAAAGTAAAAGCACTACAGATTTTGGCAGAAACTATCGAACAACTTGAATAGAGCTCTCTGTGGAACCAAATATTTAAATATATTGCGGACATTGTTGCGGGCTCCGCATTGCTGTAGCACATCAACTGTATTCGCACACAAATAGCTTTGGTACCATCTGATGGACAAGTACTGCGTCACAATCAGTCACAAGTGCTTTCTATTACTTACACTGCACTCTTTATAATTAATTTTTAAAAGTAGGTTACAAGTAGGTCTGATGTGAAGCTTTTTTGTGTAAAACCTTACATAAATAAATTTCCCAAGAATTTCTGCTGCCAACCGGACAGTTTCATGAATAGCTGTCATCTACAGAAAGGTATTTTTTTACATAAACATTATGCAGAGGAAAAGAAATAATTTATTTTAAAATTAGAAACTCTATACGTATAAAAGGAAGTCGTGTTAAATATTTATTACTTAAGAACGGCTAAACCGATTTAGCTTAAAATTTGTGGGAAGGTAGCTTAGAATCAGGAGATGGGCAAAGGATACTTTTACATCGGTTTTTTTTAATGCGCTGCGGTCCTAACCGCGGTTGTTGTTGCACCGCGGGTAGCTCCGCGGGGCTCAGCAAGCTACTTACAAAGTAATGTAATAGTAAAATATTATTAAAATTAATAGACATAAAACTAAAAGATATTTTATAAACCATGGAAGTCAACACGAACAATACAAACTTAAATACTGTAAAACTGCTTAAAACACCTCTTTCTTGTAATTTTTTAGAGTATATGTATGACCATAATACCATTTTCATCGAGTTACATTTTAACATCTCGGTAATTCCTCGACAAATCGACTCTAATATTGTAGACTGCTCCGTCCTCACACAATCCTAAAAGATAGTTCATGATTTTGTGAATTCTCTCCACGAGTAGGTCTTGACTATCTAGTCGAGCCATTCATTCAGAGCCATTAAGTTAGACGGCCTAACTGATGTACGAGGCTTACATGATTTCGAGTATAGTACTCCGATATAAAGCTGAAACTAAAAGGGGCTTTAGGTAAAATATTACTGAGTCTTGTTGTTCTACTAAAATTTAATTTACGTTACAATTTTTCAATATTGCCGTTTTAATTTGCATTGGTTGAAATTTTATTACCTTGCCGTTTTAATTGCACTTGTTGTGGTTTCGATCCCCATACTTGATAATACTTTTCAAGTTACTTATGTATATATATATATGTATATATATATATAATATATATATATATATATATAATTACTTATGTAGCACTAAATCTGAGTGTTCTTGGTGCCCGTTATATGAATATCTATAAAGAATTCTGCCGCGACACAGCATATATTCCTAGTGTGGGATTTATCTTGGTGAAAATCTAGAATCTAATTTATTCAGGATTAATTTCGTTACAAAATATTTGATCTAGTCCTTTACTTAAAGATGGACGAAAATTAATTATGATTAGGAAAAAGAATTAAAAATATCACTTAAGTGCTGTGAAGTCGGTCACACATTCGTTTTAAATTATTTGAATGTAAATAGACGTGATCATTTGTTTAATAACGACTTTTTAATTATTTCTTGACTTTTCTAGTCAATATACATTCATGTGACTGTCAGTGATATAACAGCGTAATGACGGAGCACTCATGTGAAGTGTCGTTAATATCACGGTGGGCTGTTAGCTAGCTCAATAGCTTTGTCGTAAGCTCTAGCTTAGTGGCTTGTAGTTTTGATCGTCGTACATATACCGCAGGTGCTTCAATGTGTTATAATAACGGCAGGAGATATTTTTGGTCTCTAAATAAAAGCGCTTGTATTGAGTTTAGAATTTTGGTGCCACTAATTGGTTTCCTTATTGTGGTTTCAGTATTGCTAATTGGTTTTATTATATATTGGATATTACCAAAATAAACTTATATAAATTTTTATTTAAGCCGTACTGAAGCTATTTGTAACCAATAAGAATCATTCGAGATATAACATATATAATATGCATTTAGGAAACGGTCTTCGGAGTCTGGTATGACTTTGGATAATATTCAATATTACACGCACAAGAAGAATATTTTTACTAAGTAACGTTGAATTCGAATACACTGCACCGTTCTCAAAGAAGTGCTCCACAACATTTTTGGGTGAAATTTGACCAAAACAAATTTCAGTATTGTCATTAGTATATTTTGTTTTCGACTAACTGGTATTTTTTTCTACCTGAGTCAATAACGGAAGCCTTGTTTTGATCTATTATATTTCATTGATAAACATAATCTAAGTTAGAAAGTGTGGGGACGTATGGCCTTAACCCTCTCCTGAGAGGAGACCCGAGCCCAGAAACGTGACATTATGGGTTATTGATGAAGTTAGAAAGAAAGAAAACCATTTCACAGCAAGCGAAAGCTTGTTCCAACAATTTTTGTTATATATTTCTGATTTCATAATATCAGCGAATATAAGTATATACAAATAAATAAAAGTGGAGTGTCTTTTTGTAATATTAAAGGAGCCGCTTTTTACTAAATGCATATGCATGTATATTTTTGTCTGTCTGTCTGTCTGCTTGTTCCGGCTAATCTCTGGAACGGCTTGACTGGTTTTGACGCTACTTTCGCTGGCAGACAGCTGATGATATAAGAAGTAACTTAGCCTACTTTCTTTAGACTAGCTTTGCCCTGCCGCGTTATCTGCGTTTGTTGTACCCCTGATAGTACCGCGGGGCTCAGCTAGTGACACATATTTGGTACACAAAATTTAAGAAAAAATATTTAAATTGATAGACATGTACTTTTATTTTTATATCTAAGCTTTATATCACAAATCTCGTATTAAGAAAGCGTCCTATTTCACTTAACCTAATTCTGCCCTCTTTACTCTATCAATCTTTTGCGTTGAGACAACACGAGATCTCGCATTAGCAATTGGAGAACAATCTATTTCATCCCCTTGGGCTTAGGGCAGATTTGCGCGTTTTTTATGTAGTATTCACATGACCGTAGTGTTAGTTTTTTATCTCATATTTATGTTTCGAAAATGAGTATTCGCCTTAACCGACATTCGCGAGGATGAAGCCGTGGGCAAAATCTATAAATATAACTTACAATTCATTAATAGCTGTATACATTTATAGATTATATAGTTTTTTATGGTATAGGGGTCAAACGAGCAGACGTATCGTCTGATGGTAAGCCATTACCGCCGCCCATGGACACCCTCAACGCCAAAGGCATTACAGAGCTTTTATGAAATATAATATTGACTCTGAACGTTTTAATTTACACCGATATTGATTTATATTGCCTCGATGGTGCAGTGGAAGCGTATGCGACTGCTGTGCTTGAGGTCTCGGGATCGATACCCGAGTGGGACCAAAATGTTTGTATGATCTGCAAGTATTTGTTTAGGAGTATGAGTATTTTCTGTATATAATATGTATAGATTTATAAAATAAAAGTATATATGTATTTATATCAACTATTACCCATATCTCAAGCTCTGCTTAGCTTGAGTCTAGATGGCGTTGTGTGTTAGATATATTGTTATATTCCTCCATCGAGGTGGACATTAGAAGATAAGAAATCCACTGGAAGCATTTAGAATACATACTATTAATACATTTTAGCACGTATTATAATAACGCAGAGTATATGAAATAGAACTAATAACAACAAATATCTCCTCTTCGTATACATTAACGAATAACTTGTTGTTAATCTCGGTTATTGTCACTTTTTCACAGACGGACGGACGGTGTACTGTATACACTATTATTTCGAGAGGTTTCTTCGAAGCAAATATGACATGTGCTTTAATGATTCTAGCTATTACAAGTAAATATGCATAGATATTAAGGTGACCCTTATCTCTAAATAATAAAAAAAAATCCAGAAGCTTTTACTATTCTTTAGAAATTAGTTTATAGTATTCTTCCATTGAAGCAACACCACGCTCCGCTATGTAATTCACTATACGCTCAAAATAAACAGTAGGTTTGGCGGCTACACAATCAGTGTATTCGTTCTAAGATACCTAGGATCTTTAAGTATCTTAAGAACGAACGAAATTTTCTACATTTCTATCGTAGAAATGTGTGATACCAAAGTTTGTTCTCTTAAAACAATTTTTTGCGCCTTTAATTTTGAGTCCCTTAGAATTTTTACTGAGCTTAACTTGAACTTAAAGCTCGCCGAAAATAGCTGTTCTGACAAATACTACAAATGATTTAGAATTTCCTCAGCGCAAAATTAGCTATATTTTTAATAAAGCTTTCAGAGGCTCTGAGGTCTTTCAATAGTTGTAAATCATTTATTGATGCTTACCATCTTATCATAGTGGTTAAATTATCGCTATGGAAATGCATATTTCTCTCACAGCCTTTTCGATTGTTAGCTTAAATTGATTTTTTTTATGGAATAAGTGGGCGAAACGAGCAGACGTATCGCCTGATAGTAAGCGATTACCGCCGCCCATGGACACACGTAACACCAGAGGCGTCACAAGTGCGTTACCGGCCTTGGGGGATGGCGAGGGGGATGAGGGGAAGAGTTGGACTAGGTGCCTCCGGTATTCTCACTCACTCGGCAAAACACAGCGCAGGCGCTGTTTCACACCGGTTTTCTGTGAGGCCGTGGTATCACTCCGGTCGAGCCGGCCCATGCATGCCGAAGCGTGGCTCTCCCACGGTGTGCTTGGCGGGCTACTACCCGCCGCTAATTGATGTTTACATAAATAAATTTTCAAACAATACAAGACAATCTTGCTCGTTGCAGACCAGCAGATCTCAGAAATAAAACCCCTTTTTCAGGGACTCCTCCTAAATAAAATAGTTGCGAAATTCAACAATTCTTAGTAGACTAGAGCAAACTTTTTCTGTTCACAAAACTGATTTAATAGCACAGGTAATAAAAACTGCTTATCTTCTTCTACAGCCATAATAGTACAAGAGTCAGTGAAGATCGACTTACCCATTTGATAACCAGCTCAATCTTTTTTTGAAATTATATTAACAAATAAAATATTAACAAACAAACAAAAATTATTATATAATATACAGTATAATAAATTATTATATAATATATAGTATAATAAAAAAAACCAAATGAGACACATTTAAAAAATAGAAAATAATTAAATGTGTCTCATTTGGTTTTCAAAAGGGTGTAAGTTGATCTTTACTGGCTCTTAGACCATAATATTTAAAGTATCACGGTGAACAATTTCAAGGAAATCTTCTAATTTTTGTTGCTTTGTTTTATTTTTCTTTAATGCTAATGCCTTACAGATTATATATATAGTCAGTTTTTCAATTATACTGATGACATGTCTTTTTAATTAAATTTGCATACTAGCTTTTTGACATAAATGTATAACATCGCAAGCCAAACGAAGTACTTTAACCGATGGATGTCAACGTTGATTGGTTTAATTCGAATGATAATTGACCAATAACCCAAACTTTATTCTGATTTGTAATAGTTTTACTGAGTCCGCCACTTTCTGTTGTAAGTTGAACCAAGTTCCTGTGACTTTTACAAATAAAACGCACGAGCTATCGTTAATGACTACTTGGGACTGAAGTATGGAACGACTAAATCTCGACGAGTAAAAAAAATGATTTAACATTATTATTTTGTTATGAATTAAAACATTAAGTAGGTAACAAACTATTTTAACTCTTATCAAAAACAATATTTTTATGTCCAAGTTTTGTGAATAAAAGAATCAAACAAATACAGATTTTGAGTCATTATTTGGAATTCAAATAATGATACCTACCCCTAAATTTCTTTTAAAATAAATACTGTAATTGTTATTTGTTTTTTTTTTGGATATGGCAATCTGTGCCGATGTTGACAATTCTGCCAATGGCATATGGAAGTAAGAGATTAGTGTGGTAGTTTAATGGAATTACAACTTATGAAAGTCATTAAGGCCTGAATGAGTTCTGGCGATGAATAGGTTAAAAGAGAAGAGAAATTAATAGGGGTGGGGATCTTTAAGTTTCTTAAAAAGCCATATAAGATGCAAGAAAAACAAGAAAAACAATCCATCTTTGGAAGATGGATTGTTTTTCAAAAAAAAAAAAAGAAAATTAAAAAATATGTGGTCCAAACTGCCTTCGTCTAATCCACATTCGCATATTGATGAGTCCCTGAACCGAATTTTACGCAGGTAAATGGGGAGCAACAGTAACCAATACGAAGCCTACAAATTGTTGAAATAATAGATTTAGACAACTTTTTGTAATTTAAAGGGTTTTGATGTAACAGATGGCTGAATGGCATCTAACTCTAACTCTAACTGCCAGGCTGCCAGTAGCTTTTCTTTGGGAAGCCTCAGAAGGTCGTAGTTACAATGAATGAAATGTTTGAGGTCCGCAGTTTCAGAAAAGGTGGCATTTTTTGCCAGTGTGTCTGCACATTCATTACCTCTGATGCCACTATGGCTAGGGATCCATACTAATTGAATTACATTTGAGCTCCTTATGCTAAATAAGATATTTTTAATTTCTAGAATTAAAGAAGATTGAGACGATTTCTTAAAAGGATTTTGCAATAACGCTTTGAGGCAGCTAAGAGAGTCGGTAAATATTACGGTCTTGTTAATATTGTGAGATTTTATGAAAAGACATGCTTCCAAAATAGCCACACACTCACCCGTACATACGGATGACTCTTTGGGACATCTAAATTTCAGGATAATCCTGGAGTCCTGGTAGTAAACTGAAGCACCCACAGGGCCTTCGTTATATAATTTGGAGGCATCAGTAAAAATTTTTTTGAAATCCTTCCGTTGCTCTTCAACCAATGCGTTGAAGGTCGAATTCGCATGATCAGACTCTTTACAGATTCCGGTGCTTAAAATAACATCTGGTTTAAAACACAGAATGTTATAATCGAAGCAGAATAGAAGAGAGATTCATATTTTACTGTATCGCTAATGAAAGGTTTGTCATCCCTAAAACTTTGGAGTATCGTTGGAATTTCTTTATTTGACCAAAATCTAGAAATGTTACAGACAGTATCCAAATCAGAAACTAATTTTGAGAGGAGATGATGATGTTTACACATCACTTTTAATATACTGTAATAGTTTCTCATGTTATATATCATCAAATGACAAAGTGCCCCGAGGATAATTCAAACGTTAAAAAATAATCACAAGCCCATATATACTCAAATGTGTATTTCCGAAGGTATTGAGGTCTTTCATTCCAGTACTTTTTCTTTTTATTTAAAGGCAACTCGTACTAAAAATGCGTATATCCTGTATCACGTAGATTTTACAAAGAATTATGAAATGAACGAAAATAACACCCATAGTGAACCTATCTCCGTTGTGATCTGAATCTCGGAAACGGCTACAATGATTTTCAAGAAATATAGTATGCAAGGCATTCAGGGGTGATGTATCGATCTAGCTATTTTAGAATTCATTTAAAAAAACAATATTATATTCTTATGAACTAATAAAGATTTATTAAAAAAAATATACAACGTAGTACAATTTATTACTTTACAAAAATAATTAAATAGCGATTAAACAATCGTTGCAAACTAAATCACAAAATACAGAGCTTAGGTGTTGACACTTCAGCGGACGGAAAGCAAAGGAGAGCGCAGAGCACGCGCGTCTTTTATAGGTGCACAATGACGGATGTCAAGATGGCGTCACTGTAGATGTAGTTATGACAGCGGGCAACGCCTACTGTCGATGAATTTCCTATTAAAATATCTATAAATCACACTCATTCTCACTAAAGTAGTCGCTGCGTGTTATTGTTCACGTCTTTTTGTAAAGAGCAACTAAATATTTGTCAATGTATAAATTGAAAAATCTAACTGGATATCATCTATAGCTCCTTCATATAGCCTTCTTCTCGCTTGAATATTCTTAAAGAGGGGGTGTAGAAATAAGTTTTCACCTAACAAACTGGTAATACACATTGGCATCGTTTTCCTTCAAGTCCTATTAAGAGTTTTAGAAAGTAGGTAACCACTTTTAATGAATTTGAAAAAAATAATAAATGACCAATCCTTAAAATGTAGAAAAACTTGATCAAACTGAATAAACATGCCCATCCTTTATTCAGTATTTTTTTCTTTTAACTCTTCGTAAAACGATCCGACTATTCCCAATCCAAGAGCAATATCCGATGTAAGATCTATACGAGCCTCCGGAAACTTCCAATGGATTTTGAATAAGGTAAGGCAAGTTCTCGAGCTCGTATGTATGGAAGCTTGGTATTTACTGTCGTCCACATATATATCTGCTTGAATTTATGATAGAGAATATAATATACTCGTAGGTATATAGTGTTACAGAAAAGTGTAATAAAACTTTATTAACGTTGATTATTCGAGAAATCTTCGTTTGCTTGGTTTTTTTTCATTACATGTCTTTATTGTTGGTAGTATAATGTCAACGATTTCGTATTTTCTTTGTATTTCTTTTTAGACACTTTTGCACCTAGGCAGTCGGTTATGGCGGCAAAAAAAACCTATATCCTTCCTCAAGAATCAAAGTATCTTCATGCCAAATTTCATTAAAATCAGTGTAACAGCTTAGCCGTGAAGCGTGCCAGAGAGAAGACAGACAGATAGAGGCACTTTCGCATCTAGCCCAGTGTCAATCATAAAAATAATTAATATTAAAAATACCACAACGATTTGTTTCTGAAAATTATTGTTATGACTACTTACTTACTTTTAATAGGATATTAAAAAATGCACAAAATGTCACGCAAGTAAAAATTATTAACCGTAAATAGCCTCGAGCTATCCTCTGCTTTGTCTATGGCAATGCAGAGTTCATTACGTGAGGATGAAGTAGGGCATAAAATCAATGAGCGCCTCGGGGTTCCTGTGGCCGGTAAATGAATTTACCAATATATGTTTGTGATACATCACGACGTACGGTGGTTTTGCATTTACTTGTAGGATACCGGTGCATCAGAATGTGTCTTTCATATTATTTGTTATGTTACAAATAACAAATAATATGTAACAAAATGACTCTACTTAGTCTAATGAAAAGAGTGGTATTCATTATCCTCAATACAAATAAGGACAGAACAGCATGGTGACCCATTCTATGGCGGCCTAGTGAGATGTTTTTTCACGCCCCGCTTAAGTCCTTTAAGCGGGGCGTGAAAAAGCGGATCGGGATCATAATGGGAGGAAAATATTTGCGGTGGTAGTGAGTTTTGGTCACTCGGCACAAGAAGGAAGAACCGAAACGTTGTGTTTAAGAGCGTTTGTCTACCACTTGATTTCCAAAGCCAACACGTGTTGTCCTGTGGAGGTCTGTCATATATAAAGTGTATAAGGGTAATTTCTTGTACATTTTTTGCGTTCTGGTGGTCTAAATGTCGGTGATAAAGAGCTTACACCTATCGGATATCCAGGTCTCTATTACTACATAATTAATAAACGCTCTTTAAATAGTAGAGTCAATTTGGCAGGCCAAGATATTTAAATAAAATAATTATAATATTGTGTTCGTTTCATTGACAAAGTGAACTCGAGGTCCATTTAATTATTAATTTAGTACTTAACTTTTTAAAATCACATTTTAATACTCTTTACAGGCATAAATTTTGTAAAAAACAGATTAACATATTAAAAAGAAAATGTTTTTAGTCTTCTAAAAACATTTTCTTTTTATTATGCTAATCTGAAACAATCTTTGAATAACACATCCATTATATTTTTAATGGTTGTGATTTACATTTTCGTGCTAAATTATCGTATAAATAGGTGGATACGTAAACATTTCTACAACTTTAATTATGTAACACAATGGATTGTGATGTTGACAATTTTAAATTTATTAAATTTTTATTTTTTAATTCTGTTGGGGAACAATAGCCATAGTTAAAGTTCACTTGGTTTCGTGTGGTGCAGCTATTGTTGTGCAACTAAAGTTTTAAGTTAAAGGCTGTATGGTGATGTGGTTAATTTTGATTATTCACATATTATCTATCAGTTCGATACAAAAAGTTATAAGTCTATAAGATAGAATGACTTAAGCATTCATGAGAATTTTTTAATTTAAAATAAATAAGATTTATGGCCTTAATCATTTCCTGAGAGGAGACCAGAGCCTAACAGTGGGACATTATGGGTTGTTGATGAAATAAGATTTATAGATACTTTGTTAATACGGTAGGTAATTAATTGAAATTGTTAATATTTTTCATCGTGAATCTGATGTATTCTATTTTATTAAGATGATCAAATTTTACCGCTATTTAAAGACAACACCTAATAAAGATATATTGCAATCAGTGGTGTTGTCTAGTTTTTTACACCTTGGTAAGGTTAGCTGAGTGAGCCAAACCATCTCCTTTCAGAAGCATAGAAGCCTTCCGGGTGTCAAAGGCCTCTATAGTCTTTAAAATATCGCTTGATCTTCGTAACAGTTGTCACTAGTTTCATTTTAGTTGTATCTATAATTCACTTCTATTGTAATGAAACTGGAACGGCACACACGGCACATTTAAATAAAATCACAAATTTTAGCAAAAAAGGGAACAACTTCAACAACTAGATCAACGGAAACCACCCCATGAGAAGCACCAGCTTTTAAATAAAAAAGAATCATTAAAATCGGTTGACTCAGTCGAAAGTAATGAAATAACAAACATAATTAAACAATCGAATTGACAATCTGCTTGTTCTTTGAAGTCAGTTAAAAACTGGTACAAAATAATACCATCGCGCAACAGTAGTCCCAACATCAACTGTTAGGCAGTGGCCCGCCAGGCATGATCACGTCGCCTGGTTGGGGGATCCTTCCCTTGAGTTGGAGGGACATGTGAGCCGTTACTCCTCACTTGTTTAAAGCTCTTTTTTAACTATAGCTTTATTTTAAATGACTGTGGGAGCGAATAAGTATCTAATGTGATATTTTCCCGTTGTTTGACCACTCCTTCGTACCCCAGAACTAGTTGATATAAACAAAATTATGTGTATATATATTACATAATCCTTTATTTAAATAATATGTCGTGTTAAATTTCACGCAACATCACACACCTGCTACGTATTCATAGATATGAATAATGTTTGTACTATTCTGTATATATAACTGTCTTGATCCAAGTATCTCACGAAATGTTGTGTTTCATATTTAAAGACTCTTTTGCATGACGCGAACATTTGTGAGAAGAATTTGCGTAATGCTCTCTTACTTACAGAATTCTTAATTATTTGGAGATTTAAAATATTAAAATGTGAGATTAAATGATTCTAGGTGTGTCCTCATTAGTTATCATTTATTTTACTGTTAAATTATTAAATATTGAAGTACTTTCTTTAAAAATGATATCTTAATTTCCGATTAAAATTCGACCGAATCATTCGATCAAATCAAATCGATTGAAAAGTTACACAATGTTCTTTTAGTGCCATATAACGGCTAGTACTCGTTCTGGTATGTTCAGTACGATTTTTCAAAACTGAAAATATTTGCCCGTTAAAAATATAAAATCAATAAAGTGGTATATAGTTTCAAAATAATAAAATTTTGAACTTCAATAACACACCAGTGCCGCATTGCAGTATTACCCACGGTCTATCAATATTTCAATCCCTCATTCATTCCGCAATAACTCTACATGTTTTTAAAATTAACAAACAAAGCCTATGTATCAGTTTAACGTTTCGGCTACCCACATATCAGATTCCATCAAAATTAGTTTACCTGTTAAGAAGTAAAAATAAACAGATTGACACACGTTCGTATCATTTATAATATTCAACGTACTACTGCGGTATAAAGGCAACTGACTAGATGAAATGGTACAGACTTTGTGACAAGCATTTCTTATCATTGTAGTGTTCAGCATAGTCGGCTTTGTTATCCAGCTCTTACAATCCCTGTGTGATGAATAGGGATGATACTCTGTACTCTTAATCTGTCACTACATGAATAGTTGAATACCACTTTACTACGGTATAGTATATTATTTATAATGATGTGTATGAACCATAACATTATCTCACTTAGTATATCAAATAACAATTATCATCCTAAAACGAGCATTCATATTTCTAATTTCATTAAAATATTTCTCTGAATAACATTTCAAGTTGCACGTATTCTCGTATCTCTGGATACCGTACAAATTAACAAAGTTCTAGAACTTTGTTAATTAACTTATGATTAAAACTACATCAAGATAAATTTCGTCAACGTATGCTAAATACTTGTTTAAAAGCAATTGTAGACAATCAGATGATAATGATGAATGAAATCGACGATGGAAGGTATATTTTTTTAATATTAAAATTCATTTATTTGATCAAGATCAAGTGTAGTTTCGCAATTAAGTCGGTTATCACGATGATTCTTTAAAATGATGTAACTTTATTATATAGTATTTATTTACCAATTGATATAAAACTAAGAATTAATATTAAGTAAAGTCTACCACAATACAAAAAAGAAACCCGATTCCAAATAGGTTTAGCCAATTATGAGTTAGCGCCTACGAAAACAAAAAAATGCTGTCAAAAAGTTCTTAGAACTGTTATTTAGAGTTCTGTTACTTTGATAAATATCGCCATTATTAGTTTTTTTCAATATAATTAATCTACAGTTGTCGATCTCTTGTAGTTTTTATTATATGTTTATATGTTTTAAAATAATTGGCACTTCTATAACGATATCAGATCAGAGACTGATCATGAGTGAGTGCTGTTATGTAAAAATACAAATGAGTAGAGTGGATGCCTCATTGCAACTTCTTGGCTTTCATAGTCATCTGCAAGTCAGAAGAGATAACCGAATGAAAATTTTTGTGTGCATGATTTCGAAAATTAACCTTCAATAACCTCACTTGGCGAAATACAATAAGAGAATTGCCGAACACCGCTCGTTAAAGGTCGTCATGTCACTCTCATATTATCTTCCTCCTCTATACTAAAACTACACTCTATCTTCTTCTCATCATTTCTAATATATTTTGGAGTCAGCTAATATATCAACTGTGTCACCTGAATATCAGTTTTCAATTGAGTGACTTTCATCCGACGTTCACAACCTGAGGACAGAACTGAATCCGAAGATTGAACTAGTCATCAGTATATTTGAGGGCATTGACTTCCCAATAACTACTGTCATAGATGTTTAAAACAACCAAGATCGATGGATTAACGTGCTCTCCAAGGCTTGGTCGTGAAACACTGCCAACTCTTGCATTCTGACATTTTACTAGGGATTCGTTATTAGAAAACCCCAATAACACTTTTTGACTTCCCCGAGAACCCGAGACCTCTTGATCGGTTATCGTTTATGCTAGCTGCAAGACGAGACAGTCAAAATCATAAAATCAGTATATATATAAAAAAATGAAGTGTGGCGACTTCCACATATAGTGCAACAAAAAAATATATATTCATCAACCATTGGGCAATGGCACGCCAGGCATGATAACCTCGCCTGGTCGGAGGATCCTCTCTTTGTGTTGGAGAGACATGACTCCTGTTCCCCACATAAAGAAATACTATATTTTAACATTTATAATGTTAGTTACAACTATGGTTCTTTCTAAAAACGGCATCGTTCATGTAAAATCTGTCCATCCATTCATCTTCTCAATCTTGAAAGCTATTTTTTTGTTCCCAAAAACTATACTATACTATTTTTTCTGCAATCCCGCCAAAATAGGTTAGTGTAAAAAAAGGTTTGAATGACTGGATAATAAGGTCAAAACGGAAACAAAAATACCCTCATATATATTATTATAGTATTAGTTAGAAAGTAGAACTCTTGATGAAGAAGTCTGTTGGAGTTATAAGAGACAGCGCTCGAGGCATACCACTGAAACTTTTAACGGTTTAGTGCTAAAACTAGTAAGTACATTTGAGAACATGATCCAGTTATGTGAACCAACAAAATTAGTTTCTAGAGCATTTTCTACTAGCCAACCTTTAGGTGGCGTGGAAATCTTGTATGGTAGGTGTACAGTATTGCACATATATTTTTTTCATAGTTACATATGGGCTGAAGTAAACTATGAGAGTAAATACGTAAGTATGTCTATGGAGAACATCTTAATTTTGTGCGCGTGTTACGAGCTAAGATGTTGCAGAAAATCGTAACAACAAAATATTTTCCATTTCTTGTAAGTTTCAGTGTGGAATACATCGTAAATCTTTACTTATACTTTTGTAGGAGTAGGAGGAAGATTTATTTCAAGATGTTTTATTGTGAGTTCGTGAAGTGAACTTCCAATATTTTAAATAACGCTGTTGCCAAAAAGGGCGTTAGAAGTCACTAGTTGGTTCAATAGTAGGACAAGTTTCTCAAGATGTTCTTATTGTTTGTCAAACAAGGAAATTTCCACTATACGATAAAACACGAATAAAGTAAGTTTATAATATGTCTTTTTACTAAGTTATATTAAAAATTACGTAACATTATATGTTGATAAGTTTTAAAAATTTGGTAAATTATTTCATTTTATACGTTACATTTTCGTTGTTCCTACTGATTGAAATAAAAAATTGATAATATTTCTAAAATACAGAAATGGAGGTCAGATACAGCAAGTATACTTTATATAATAAACCTAATATATAGCAGCATTATAAAATATATTATGAATGTTTATCACCGGTTACAAGTTCCGACTGGTAACCGGAAAAACTGGCCGCTTGCCACATTGAATGGAAATATAAATTATGAAATTGAAAAACGCCATTTAACATGGACAAAACTCCATTGTATGTAATACCAAAACGGACTGCGAAAGAAGGAGGGTTATATTTTTCAAGTGTATGTATGTATGTGTGTATATTTCTTTAATCTTGCCATATTTTTATTTGAGTGGTGTTAATAAATTTGTCTTAATCGTAAAACTGACATCAAGATTTGAAAAAAAAACAAAATAAAAAAACATAGGCAGTCGGGATTTTTTTTAAATTATTCATTACTTGTTTCAAATCAGCTTCCTCGAAATCAACGTTACAACAATCCTTTTCTCTTTTTCAAATCTTTATCAATACCAATAAAAGTGTTTACACTTACTTTAAGCTCTCGCTTATGTAACAATAGGAGAGGCTGGTAATCTCTTATACAGGTTTTCCTAGATACCAGTCTCTCACACAGTTCACTTACTCGATCGTGTTAGACTAAATTTATGAAGTAATTTTTTAAATACTTGTTACTACTGATTGTGTTTAAACAAGAGAGTCATGTTGCCCCTTTCTTCTTTAACGGAGGGAATGCCAAAGGCGCTAACAGACTTTTAGCTTTTGAGTTAAGTGTCCATGAGGCGCGGTGATTATTTACTATTAGGAAACTTGTTCAGTGATTTGTCTCCTCCGGAATTAAAAGATATTGATAATATAATAACATTAAATTTCATCTGAACAATTTCGTGTACATATCTATAGGTACCTCGGTTCAAATTACTTATTAGGAACTACATCATATGTTCGTTTCAAATCTTAAAGTAATAAAAAGGTAAAAAACTTTTTAAAATTTCCTGAATGTTATTTATACAAGCCGATTCCGACATTGAGTGAAAGGTTTTCAAATTGAGTTTTATCAGCGAAACGTATGAAGAGTAATTGCTTAAATGAAAGCTAGACTTTTAAACGGTAAAATAAATTGAGAATTCTAATAATAAGAACTTTTACCTTATGTCAAATGGATTAGATATCTGGTTTAAAATCATTGCATTACCTAAAAATATATGTAGTTCTGTAAACGGTAACAGATAATCATTTTTAGATACTAAACGCAACCTTGAGTAATCGACATAGAGAATTAAGCTGTTGAAAATGTACACACTAATTTGCACCTAAACAAGTTTAACTAAAACTTCAAAATTTCATATTGCTATGGTTTAATTGAATTCAAAGAATAAACCTTCTGACGTGTAGAAGATATATAGTTATGAGGTATTTGGTGTAGATACAAACTTAATAAAGACACTCTCAAAATCACAATATTACTCTGAATATGAGTCCTTAATTGTCGTCGAGGGCGCTAAGTTAATCACATATCACTTCAATTTTTGTCGCACTGTAGCTGAAGTGCCTTTCACATTGAACGCCAAAACAACTTGGAAGTTCTAGTCGATTCCTTGATGACGTAACACGAAGGGAACATCCTGGACATGACGTTTCTGCGAAATGTAAACAAGTCAAACTTAGGTCATTCACGTCAAACGTCAATCCATATTCGATTTAATGCATATTGTTTTAAGGTTCATCATTTTGTGCCTCACGAAACTAACGAGAACTTTCTGACGGTTGGCTTTGTCTCAAGTTTTGTACTATAATATTCTTTCTTCGTTATAATATATTCAGCCGTTCATAAATGAGAATCAAATTATTAGCAATAAGTTTAAAATAATTTGGGACATTATGGTCAATATAACTGAAAAATTCAATTCTCTAAATGAATTGCCGAGATAATAATATCGTTACACAATTTTTAGATACTTGTTCCATGTTTTAACGATTTCAAGGGAGGACGAGTATTTTTTTAACGATTTATATTTATATTTAATAAAATATTTAATGTCGTACCAAAGTGCAACTGAATTAATAAATAAATTTCAACGACAGCGTTATTCTAAAATAAACTTTTTTCCTCTTCATCAACTTTAAAATATCATTCAATATGAAGAAATATATAAAAAATTAAGTGGAATTTTTATCTTAACGGTAAAAACCTCTGCCGTTTTTTAAATGTAGCACACAAACAAAGGAAATTGTAATTTCCTTGCTGACAGGACTTCAAAGAACAACCGTAAGTGATTTTTAAAAACAAACTTGTTTATATATATATATATATATATATATTGAAATGGATGAATTGTTTTACTGTGTTAGATAGTTAAAAAGTATAATTCAAGAAATGTAGTCGCATGTTCAATTCTGTTTTCTGTCATTTGACGAAATTGCAGTAGCAAATGTTTCTTTACCAAATCCAAACAATATTACCTACCACAAATGTTGCGTTATTGTTAAAAATTACTGAAGTGAACCTTGAATGGAGTGGCAACCTGTCTGATACATTTACGCTTTTGAAGGTAACAGATACTAGTTGAAAAGCATTGTATATACAATATTTGTACATATAAAACCATTTTATTCTAGCTTTTGTCAACCCCCTGTGCCCGCGTTTATGTAATTTTGTAAATCATTGATTTAAAACAAACACTGAACGTTAAGTATAACAATACATTCGAGAGAACCGCAACGAAATCGCTTATACTACATCTGCATTTAGCACGCACAAACACACTTACTACTTTATCTCTCCCAATTTTATTGCTATATTTTACCGGCAATCTGTATAATTCAGATGTTCTATGTAATAGGTACCTAGGCAATATATACTATACGTGGGGCGTCCGGGTAATATAGGAAATATTATTAGAAATACATGATCTCTTTAACAAAATGGCAAAATCATTTAATCGGTAGTACACCTTAAAATCAAGCTGTCACAGTCTACGAATGTAATAAAACTATGTGTAATTGTATTTTATATGTATATTAATATATATGTATTATATATATATATAATATATAAAGGAAATATATATATGACGTTTAGTGTTGTATTCGTATATTTTCGTACAAAACTTTAAAAAGCACCTTATAAAACTTTTCTACCACTCTAAAGTTGACTGGTAGAGATTATCTTGGGTATTAAGTCCACCGATGTACAAAAGTGCATAAAGCTTATAAATTATGAAAAAAACATGGTCCATTACATGCCTTACCTAAGTATTCTATGCACGTAGGTCAGTAGGTATTTTATTGTTACAATTCCTAGGTATTCTGTACAATTCACAGGGATTGTGAAAAATACTAAATGATCCACTGGCAATGTGTAAAATAGTTTGATCTGTATTTATTAACTTTATGTAGATAGATAGATAGAAAACTCTTTATTTGTACACCGTTTTTACAATATGAATTGAATACATAAAATGATCAACATATAATATAATGTACAAATGGCGCTCTTATTGCCAAAAGCAATCTCTTCCAGGCAACCTTAGGATGAATCAAAAAGTATCGGAGAGTGTAGCAGTTGACGGTGCAATTAATTTTAAAGAAAAAAAATACATAAATCTTTATGAATATAATCGGGCACATATACATATATTTATGTAACTGATTAACTAACTATAAAATGACGAGCAAACGTTTTCTGTTAGCTTGAAATCAATTTTAATCTTTATTTAACTTGTAAACGGGATAAAATTAAAACCCACTTATTCGAGTTTGCAAGCACTTATTCGAGTAATCATATGCCAAAACTGCCTTACATCATTTTATAGATATGAAGAACTGCAAGGTAACTGGCGTTCAAACGAAAAAAAAAACGGCTTGAAATCGATCACTTCGTTTGAAAGCTACAATGTCACGCACACACGCAGAGAGACATCGACGTCAAACTTATAATACTTCTCTTTTTGCGTCGGGAACTAAAAACCAAGTCTCGGCACTGAGTTTCACCATAAAAAAGTTGTGAGATCGATCTATTACCATGTCTAATATAGAGATTGTCATCATTCTTTTACCAACAGAAATTCACATTATTTGTAAGTTTCGTGGGTTATATATTAACCCCAAAAAATTATTACCACGATATCCGATTGTTTCGCGATTGTAAGTCTCTCCACAGGATTCAAGACAGATATATCGGGAGAAAATCTTGAATCCTGTGTTAAACACACATCCCAATTAAGCTAATAAGAGCGTTTTAAAAATTCGTATTCGTTGATTTTGTTTCTTACCTTAAAATGACATCAACAAAATACAAAATATTGTCAGTCACCATTTTCCAGAAGTGTGCAAATGTAGATAGAAGTATATGCGTATCTGTGGGGCTCAAGATCTCCATTTTCTGCTCCAATTGTCTCATATATGTAAGGGCTTTTGATATTACGTCAAATACACGTAAGATCCCTATGTCACACACATACCTAGTAAATGTAACAATTATCTTATATATATTAAGCATTATTAACCGATTTCAAAAAAAGTGGCTATCATCTCGATTGTATTTTTTTTATGTGTGTTACCTCAGAACTTTCGACAGTGTGAACCGATTTTGATGCTTTTTTGCTGCTGATAAGCAACATAACTAATTCTAAATACATATTGTAGATAAGCTATGAGAAAAAAATAAGAGGCCCTGAAAAGACTGTATAGCACTGTCCTTTAGAGCCAAGTAAGTGAACCAAAGTACTTAAGCCAACCAAGGTTTTATGCATGAATCTATACTAATATTTAAAATTCGAAAGCAACTCTGTCTATTTCACGCTTTGTGATGGATTTTGGTATAGATATAGATATAGATATATTATATCTTTAATTTAATTATTGGTGATTAAACCTTTATTAGATTATAATTAAGATAGATTGGACAACTTTATCTGACAAACACGCAGGTGGAGCCTCGAGCGAAAGCTAGTAAAAGTTAAAAATAAATATTATTAAATAGCATCATCCACTTATAACAGTAGTAAGTGAAGTGAAGAGCATTTTTTTACATTTTCCACACTCACTAGCACAGCTTCCAACGCTACGTTGCATTTTTCTCGTTTTAGCTTCAGTGTGAAACCCGTAAAGGTCATGTGAGAATATAACCCAGTCGTAAATGTCGAACAAGCTGACTGTTGAAAGCCACTATAGATTTTTACCAATTTATTTTAGTACATAATTATCAAATTATAGTTTTTCAGACCTTTCTATGTTATTATTATTGTTTGCTTGTAATGATTTTATGTCTATTAATATTACAGGCTATTATTGGGCATTATAATATTCTGACTTTTATTCCAGTTTGGATGTCATACGATTACATTTTTTTCAGAAATAATTAATGCTTTAACGTCATCATTCGATTTCTTGTTACACTAAATGAAATGCATATTCTTTCTTATTTCCTTATAGTTTCTACCCGTGTATGCGAAAACAATAGGTTTATACTGCCATTACTTTTGACATATTAATTGGTTATTTATAAATATTTATTTTGTCATATGTTATTTATGAAATGTTCACGTTATTGTGTATTATAATTGGTTTTTGCGAGAATTGCAATTGCTTTTGCATAATTTATAAAGGCGCGATGAATTTACTCTGAAATATATATATATATATATATAACTAAAACGGACGGTTTTCACATTAAATTAAATCTCATTTACTCGATTCTCAAGTATTTATAAATATAAGATATTTAAATTCCAATAAATCTGAACTTTTTGGCTTTGTAAAGTGGTTCTAAAAATTTCATACTATTACTTAGTAAAACTAAGATTAAAAATATATTGACAGACGATATTATCTTCATAATCATTTTTCGTCTTTTTCTTTCTCTCTTAGAATTTCATTTCGTATGTAAACTTAACTAACAATGCGACACATTTCCAATACATATACTTTTATTTTTCACTGAAAAATTTAGTATAGTTAAATGTAAAGTCGTATGGCCTTAATCCTCTCCTGAGACGAGACCCGAGACCAGCAGTGGACATTATGGGTTGTTGATGATGATGATGATGAAATGTAAAGTCTAAGTCTCGGTCCCTGGGACCGGTTAAGTCAAACAATTTAAGATATATTGACAACAAAACTGACAGATTATCATTTAAATATTCACACAAAATTAATAAAACAGGTAAAACAAAATAAATACAAATGATAAACCTATTTTGTAGGTACACACACACTCAATATCATTCTCCATTTGGACTATACAAAGTAATATACAGTACTTTATGTGTATATCGTCATATACTGCAAGCTAAAAGGCTAACATCAGTAACTTGAGATCAACTCGTTATACGTGGAAATTAATAGCAAACCATGTTTTTTTTCATAGCTCGTTAAAATACATCATTATTTAAAAGAGCGTTCATGTTTAGACTGATTTATAATGGTACTAAATAGAATATAGCTGGATGAGTTACGATACAAATTATTTTCTGAAAAACTTTGTCGGGTCTTTTCATCGTCGATCCCACAGTGCCTAAAAACGAAAGTCTTTAATCAGTACGTCTTACTCGACATGATACACGGAGCCGAAACGTGGACACTTACGGCACGACTGATCCTCAAGTTCAAAGTCGCTCAGCGTGCTATGGAGAGGGCTATGCTCGGCGTTTCTCTAAGGGATCCCATCAGGAATGAGGTGATCCGGCAAGAGAACCAAGGTTATTGACATAGCCCAAAGGATTAGTAAGCTAAAGGCGGAGGCCATATTAGCCACAGAACTGATTACCGTTGGGGTTAACGAGTTCTTAAGTAGAGACCGCGTCTCGGCGAACGTAATGTGGGACGTCCACAGGCCATGTGAAGTGATGATATGCGCTAAACGGCTGGCAGGAGCTGGATGTTCTATGTTCAGTAGTGGACTGCGATAGGCTAATGCTGATGATGATGATGACTAATTATTTTTTGTACAAAAGTGACAAGTAAGAAGATGTCGTTGCCGGGACCAGTGAAAAACCAAACTAAGTAATATCAAGTATTTAGGTATTTGTTTTAAATGTACAAAACATAACATTATATTGTATTATCATCAACAACTCTCCTTAGGTATCGTATACAGTACACTAAAATTTAAGCTACAGTGGAATAAATAAATATTCTTTGTAGTTAGCGCAGATCGATCATAAAACTATTGTTTATAGATATTTTTTGCCGAGAATTAATTTCTTCGTCCCAATTCCTAGGCTTTTTGTGACAATGTCACATGTCGGTCTTTTACATATACTAGATGAAAGAATCCTTGAAGAAGGCAAAGTTTTATAAGTATACTAACTGAGCTTCGTGGTGTTACCCAGGGTTATCATTTATATATGACCTTGCCAAAATCACTCTACTCTGGCTGTTGGAAAGCATAAGCAGTATCAGGAGTGGTGGTCACCATACTCATTGTGAAAACAGTATGGCGACTCATACCATCGCAGCCTAGTGATACTTCTGCATCATTCGCCTTGTGGCTTTGTGGGATGGGCACGCTTTAGCACGAATGAGTCTACTCGACCGGAGTGATACCACGGCCTCACAGAAAACCGATGTGAAACAGCGCTCGCACTGCTTTACCGAGTGAGTGAGGATACCAGAAGCCCATACTTCAAACCCTGCTCCCATCCCCCATAGGACGGCAACGCACTTGTGATGCCTCTGGTGTTGCGAGTGTCAATGGGCGGCGATAATCGCTTATCTTTAGGCGATACGTCTGCTCATCAACAGCTGTGGAATAACACTGCAGGGTGAAATTTATTCCTTATATTATTAGCTATCTGTTAGTGAAAGTCTCGTCAAAATCGACACTGTCATTTCAGACATTAGATAGAACAAACAAACTGATATACAAAAATTTAAAAATATTTTTTATTAATGTAAGTATAATTTCTATTTCAATCAATTCAAAACCTGGAATGTGATAAACGACTGTAAACAAAGCAAATGTAACATAATGTTAATAAATAATAATCGTTTATTATCCCATTCAAAATTAAACTTCTAACCACAACAATATTTTCTAAAACACTTGGAACAGTTCTACCTGAACTTGTTAGTTTCAAAGCCTTAAATCCAATGAACTAATTGCTAATCTCCACTATGTAGATAAAACGAGGGCTTCATTTTCAATCGCAGCTGTGCCAAATCCAGCTTGCTTTGTTTATTTTTGGTGCTCGTTCAATGAAAACTCCGAATGGAATCGAATACTTCCTAATGTTATTCTATATATATAAGTATGTATACTATGTGGGGCTTTTATTTGATTGTACCATCAACTATTTCCAATCGTGACATTTTAAGCCAGTATCTGATTTTACTTGTGATTTTTATCTTCATCATCAAAGCTGTAATATATTTAAAACTGAATAAACGCTTTCGATTTAATAAATGTGTAAAATAGGTAAGTTGTTTGCTCATTTATTATGATAAAAAGCAACACACACATATTACGTATTAGTTTTTGCTCATAGCTCCACGTGTTTATTGGTTATCAAAAATTAAAGAACCTCTGCCAAATTTCAGATAAATCGGTGCAGCAGGCCTTAATGCATAACAGACAGACCAATAGAAAGACAGACAGAGACAGTTTAGAATTTATTATGTTAGCATAAATTTATGACACAACGAAGAAAGTTGTAATAATGGAATAGTAGTTTATTTTATACATTATGCTTTGAAAATTTAATAACATATTATTATGACAGAGTACCTTAAAAGAAAAGATGTTGTTTAGTTAACTTTCAGCGCATACTTTCCATACCAGCTCTTTTCAGCTTTTAGACCTCATTTTTATTCGCAGGCGATGAAGTCATGCGTGCAAAGCCAGATGTAAGTCAACTAAGCCTTGAGTATTAGGTAGTGCAAAAAGATATATTAGCATAATGAAAACAAGTAAATTCAGACAATATTAGAAATATGTCAAAGGAGCTTTAAAACACCAATTTGAGTCAGCACTAGTCTTAAGTCGGACTTGGGCGTCCTAATTGAGATCTGAAATCTCCTTGAGTTGATATATGTGTCCAGGGGACTTTGAAAAATATATCAATTGGTCGCTACAAAATCTTAAATTGCACTAATTTATTCATTCATAAAGTCTTCTCAAATCTAAAGTTATCTAACAAAATATTTACCATTTTAGACGTGCGGCTAAGTTTCTCGTTTCCCCTTGTAATAGGATTCACCAAAACGATAAAGATAAACATATTTTTGCGGGATCCTTATTCAAATGAGATGAGGGTATCTTAACTCAAACAATAGTCATCTTACTGACGATTGGAGACAACAGCTGTGGTGAAACACTCTCCACTTGTACGTAATATGTCAACAGACATCAGATTTTAGCAAAAATATGAAGTTCAGAAAAACTTGTTCGACTGGGTCACAATAAGCGTTTCCTATAATTTTTTTATGGAATAAGGGGAAAACGAGCAGACGTATCCCTCGATAGTAAGCGATTACCACCGCCCATGGATACCTGCAACACCAGAGGCGTCACAAGTGGAGGGGGGAAGGGGGAGGGGCTGAGGTATGGGCCCCCGGTATCCTCACTCAGCTGGTGAAACACTGCGCAAGCGCTGTTTTACAACGATTTTCTGTGAGGCCGTGGTATCACTCCGGTCGAGCCGACCCATTCGTGCCGATGCGTGGCTCACCCACGGTTATGTTAAGTTTGTATATTCTTTTCAGAGAATTTTAAAAATATTTGTTACTAGAATAAGTCAATATTAACATAACATTTTATAATTATGTTTTTCCTTTTAAAATTATTTTTTTTACTGTTCAGAATGTTACAACCCGAGCTTTTGATTCGTAGTTAATTCTCTAAATAAGACTAAGCGTACAACCCGCTGCACCTTCTAACACAATTATTTTGTTAAAATAGAATTCCTTAAATACATTTTTTTTACCCGAATGCGAAAGAAGGAGGGTTATGTTTTCCGAGTGTATGTATGTGTTCTTCTTCTAAATGACTAATCGTATTTTTATCTGAGTAGTGTCAATAGATTCATCTTAGCCGTGAGAGTGACACTGACTACAACAAAATACCAAAAAAAAAAAAAAAATATTGTTAATTTATTTACTAAGCTTTTAAGTTTTATACTTATTATTAGTATCTTTTTATCATATAGAACAGAGTTAAACAAAAAGTCGAATTCTTTGAACCTCAAAGATAATCCTTTTACTTGGCCATTTATATAGAGACACCCTTGATATCGCGTCCCATACAGCTCTAAGGGTAGCATGTGGTAGTGTCATGTTTCTCACAATGCAGGGTAAACATCTCTGGCGTTAGCACTTTAAGAGCTTCAGCTACTTTAATCGTGTTCTATTGTAGTTTAAGTACGCAATTTTTTGTTATGAATAAGTTCGTAAAATGTGCTTTCCCAAATGTTTTGTGGTTTTTAAAAATAAAGAAAATAAAAGATAAAGAAAAGTTTAAAAAGCTACATCCCAGCTACGTCAAATTTATTGACACTCAATTTATTAAAGTCGGCTCAGTGGTTTAGGCACTACGGTGGAACATACGAATACACATGGACTACCAAAATGGTCTTCGCCCTAGTAGGCCTAAAAAAAGTCCGCATTGAAACCTAGGTTCTCAATTATTAAACCTAAGGAATAACAGGCCGGCTGACCGGGGTGTGTGGGGGCGAACCACAATCTTTCGCCCCCAGCCAACCTCACCTGCACGCGGTGCACCCTGCTAGATAACAAACGAGGCTCTGGCGACCGACCGATGGCGGTATATCCATCCTAAAAGGCGTAACTAAATACAATAGGCCGGTGATGGGCAGCAGCGTCACCGGTGCAACAAGTTACGCCCTGCGATCACCAACCCGCCTGCCCAGCGTGGTGATTATGGGCTGACCCCCTCCATGAGTAAGCAACA